>CAWVNZ010000223.1:0-54887 GCA_963930735.1 Dioctria linearis
ATAATTTTTTACTGTCTCAAATTTTAATTACGCCAGGGATTGCCTTTTCTATAGTAAATTATTCAAAAAATAATTTTTTACTGTCTCAAATTTTAATTACGACAGGGATTGCCTTTTCTATAGTAAATTATTCAAAAAATAATTTTATACTGTCGCAAGTTATAATTAGGCCAGGGATTGCCTTTTCTATAGTAAATTATTCAAAAAATTATTTTATACTGTCGCAAATTATAATTACGCCAGGGATTGCCTTTTCTATAGTAAATTATTCAAAAAATAATTTTATACTGTCGCAAATTTTAATTACGCCAGGGATTGCCTTTTCTATAGTAAATTATTCAAAAATAATTTTTTACTCTCTCAAATTTTAATTACGCCAGGGATTGCCTTTTCTATAGTAAATTATTCAAAAAATAATTTTTTACTGTCTCAAATTTTAATTACGCCAGGGATTGCCTTTTCTATAGTAAATTATTCAAAAAATAATTGTTCAGTGTCGCAAATTATAATTACGCCAGGGATTGCCTTTTCTATAGTAAATTATTCAAAAAATAATTTTTTACTGTTGCAAATTTTAAATACGCCAGGGATTGCCTTTTGTATAGTAAATTTTTGCAAAAAATAATTGTTTAGTGTCGCAAATTATAATTACGCCAGGGATTGCCTTTTCTATAGTAAATTATTCAAAAATTAATTGTTTTCTGTCTCAAATTTTAATTACGCCAGGGATTGCCTTTTCTATAGTAAATTATTCAAAAAATAATTTTATACTGTCGCAAATTTTAATTACGCCAGGGATTGCCTTTTCTATAGTAAATTATTCAAAAAATAATTTTTTACTGTCTCAAATTTTAATTACGCCAGGGATTGCCTTTTCTATAGTAAATTATTCAAAAAATAATTTTTTACTGTCTCAAATTTTAATTACGCCAGGGATTGCCTTTTCTATAGTAAACTATTCAAAAAATAATTTTTTACTGTCTCAAATTTTAATTACGCCAGGGATTGCCTTTTCTATAGTAAATTATTCAAAAAATAATTTTATACTGTCGCAAATTATAATTACGCCAGGGATTGCCTTTTCTATAGTAAATTATTCAAAAAATAATTTTATACTGTCGCAAATTTTAATTACGCCAGGGATTGCCTTTTCTATAGTAAATTATTCAAAAATAATTTTTTACTCTCTCAAATTTTAATTACGCCAGGGATTGCCTTTTCTATAGTAAATTATTCAAAAAATAATTTTTTACTGTCTCAAATTTTAATTACGCCAGGGATTGCCTTTTCTATAGTAAATTATTCAAAAAATAATTGTTCAGTGTCGCAAATTATAATTACGCCAGGCATTGCCTTTTCTATAGTAAATTATTTAAAAAAATAATTTTTTACTGTCGCAAATTATAATTACGCCAGGGATTGCCTTTTCTATAGTAAATTATTCAAAAAATAATTTTTTACTGTTGCAAATTATAATTACGCCAGGGATTGCCTTTTCTATAGTAAATTATTCAAAAAATAATTTTATACTGTCGCAAGTTTAAATTACGCCAGGGATTGCCTTTTCTATAGTAAATTATTCAAAAAATAATTTTTTACTGTCGCAAATTTTAATTACGCCAGGGATTGCCTTTTCTATAGTAAATTATTCAAAAAATAATTTTTTACTGTCGCAAATTTTAATTATCCCAGGGATTGCCTTTTCTATAGTAAATTTTGCAAAAAATAATTGTTTAGTGTCGCAAATTATAATTACGCCAGGGATTGCCTTTTCTATAGTAAATTATTCAAAAATTAATTGTTTTCTGTCTCAAATTTTAATTACGCCAGGGATTGCCTTTTCTATAGTAAATTATTCAAAAAATAATTTTATACTGTCGCAAATTTTAATTACGCCAGGGATTGCCTTTTCTATAGTAAATTATTCAAAAAATAATTTTTTACTGTCTCAAATTTTAATTACGCCAGGGATTGCCTTTTCTATAGTAAATTATTCAAAAAATAATTTTTTACTGTCTCAAATTTTAATTACGACAGGGATTGCCTTTTCTATAGTAAATTATTCAAAAAATAATTTTATACTGTCGCAAGTTATAATTAGGCCAGGGATTGCCTTTTCTATAGTAAATTATTCAAAAAATTATTTTATACTGTCGCAAATTATAATTACGCCAGGGATTGCCTTTTCTATAGTAAATTATTCAAAAAATAATTTTATACTGTCGCAAATTTTAATTACGCCAGGGATTGCCTTTTCTATAGTAAATTATTCAAAAATAATTTTTTACTCTCTCAAATTTTAATTACGCCAGGGATTGCCTTTTCTATAGTAAATTATTCAAAAAATAATTTTTTACTGTCTCAAATTTTAATTACGCCAGGGATTGCCTTTTCTATAGTAAATTATTCAAAAAATAATTGTTCAGTGTCGCAAATTATAATTACGCCAGGGATTGCCTTTTCTATAGTAAATTATTCAAAAAATAATTTTTTACTGTTGCAAATTTTAAATACGCCAGGGATTGCCTTTTGTATAGTAAATTTTTGCAAAAAATAATTGTTTAGTGTCGCAAATTATAATTACGCCAGGGATTGCCTTTTCTATAGTAAATTATTCAAAAATTAATTGTTTTCTGTCTCAAATTTTAATTACGCCAGGGATTGCCTTTTCTATAGTAAATTATTCAAAAAATAATTTTATACTGTCGCAAATTTTAATTACGCCAGGGATTGCCTTTTCTATAGTAAATTATTCAAAAAATAATTTTTTACTGTCTCAAATTTTAATTACGCCAGGGATTGCCTTTTCTATAGTAAATTATTCAAAAAATAATTTTTTACTGTCTCAAATTTTAATTACGCCAGGGATTGCCTTTTCTATAGTAAATTATTCAAAAAATAATTTTTTACTGTCTCAAATTTTAATTACGCCAGGGATTGCCTTTTCTATAGTAAATTATTCAAAAAATAATTTTATACTGTCGCAAATTATAATTACGCCAGGGATTGCCTTTTCTATAGTAAATTATTCAAAAAATAATTTTATACTGTCGCAAATTTTAATTACGCCAGGGATTGCCTTTTCTATAGTAAATTATTCAAAAATAATTTTTTACTCTCTCAAATTTTAATTACGCCAGGGATTGCCTTTTCTATAGTAAATTATTCAAAAAATAATTTTTTACTGTCTCAAATTTTAATTACGCCAGGGATTGCCTTTTCTATAGTAAATTATTCAAAAAATAATTGTTCAGTGTCGCAAATTATAATTACGCCAGGGATTGCCTTTTCTATAGTAAATTATTCAAAAAATAATTTTTTACTGTTGCAAATTTTAAATACGCCAGGGATTGCCTTTTGTATAGTAAATTTTTGCAAAAAATAATTGTTTAGTGTCGCAAATTTTAATTACGCCAGGGATTGCCTTTTCTATAGTAAATTATTCAAAAAATAATTGTTTACTGTCGCAAATTTTAATTACGCCAGGGATTGCCTTTTCTATAGTAAATTATTCAAAAATTCATTTTTTACTGTCTCAAATTTTAATTACGCCAGGGATTGCCTTTTCTATAGTAAATTATTCAAAAAATAATTTTTTACTGTCTCAAATTTGAATTACGCCAGGGATTGCCTTTGCTATAGTAAATTATTCAAAAAATAATTTTTTACTGTCTCAAATTTTAATTACGCCAGGGATTGCCTTTTCTATAGTAAATTATTCAAAAAATAATTTTTTACTGTCGCAAATTTTAATTACGCCAGGGATTGCCTTTTCTATAGTAAATTATTCAAAAAATAATTTTTTACTGTCGCAAATTTTAATTACGCCAGGGATTGCCTTTTCTATAGTAAATTTTGCAAAAAATAATTGTTTAGTGTCGCAAATTATAATTACGCCAGGGATTGCCTTTTCTATAGTAAATTATTCAAAAAATAATTTTATACTGTCGCAAATTTTAATTACGCCAAGGATTGCCTTTTCTATAGTAAATTATTCAAAAATTCATTTTTTACTGTCTCAAATTATAATTAAGCCAGGGATTGCCTTTTCTATAGTAAATTATTCAAAAAATAATTTTTTACTGTCGCAAATTTTAATTACGCCAGGGATTGCCTTTTCTATAGTAAATTATTCAAAAAATAATTGTTTACTGTCGCAAATTTTAATTACGCCAGGGATTGCCTTTTCTATAGTAAATTATTCAAAAATTCATTTTTTACTGTCTCAAATTTTAATTACGCCAGGGATTGCCTTTTCTATAGTAAATTATTCAAAAATTCATTTTTTATTGTCTCAAATTTTAATTACGCCAGGGATTGCCTTTTCTATAGTAAATTTTGCAAATAATAATTGTTTAGTGTCGCAAATTTTAATTACGCCAGGGATTGCCTTTTCTATAGTAAATTATTCAAAAAATAATTTTTTACTGTCGCAAATTTTAATTACGCCAGGGATTGCCTTTTCTATAGTAAATTATTCAAAAATTCATTTTTTACTGTCTCAAATTTTAATTACGCCAGGGATTGCCTTTTCTATAGTAAATTTTGCAAAAAATAATTGTTTAGTGTCGCAAATTTTAATTACGCCAGGGATTGCCTTTTCTATAGTAAATTATTCAAAAATTCATTTTTTACTGTCTCAAATTTTAATTACGCCAGGGATTGCCTTTTCTCTAGTAAATTATTCAAAAAATAATTTTATACTGTCACAAATTTTAATTACGCCAGGGATTGCCTTTTCTATAGTAAATTATTCAAAAAATAATTTTTTACTGTTTCAAATTTTAATTACGCCAGGGATTGCCTTTTCTATAGTAAATTATTCAAAAAATAATTTTTTTCTGTCGCAAATTTTAATTACGCCAGGGATTGCCTTTTCTATAGTAAATTATTCAAAAAATAATTTTTTACTGTCTCAAATTTTAATTACGCCAGGGATTGCCTTTTTTATAGTAAATTATTCAAAAAATAATTTTTTACTGTCTCAAATTTTAATTACGCCAGGGATTGCCTTTTCTATAGTAAATTATTCAAAAAATAATTTTATACTGTCACAAATTTTAATTACGCCAGGGATTGCCTTTTCTATAGTAAATTATTCAAATAATAATTTTTTACTGTCTCAAATTTTAATTACGCCATGGATTGCCTTTTCTATAGTAAATTATTCAAAAATTAATTTTTTACTGTCACAAATTTTAATTACGCCAGTGATTGCCTTTTCTATAGTAAATTATTCAAAAAATAATTTTTTACTGTCGCAAATTTTAATTACGCCAGGGATTGCCTTTTCTATAGTAAATTTTGCAAAAAATAATTGTGTAGTGTCGCAAATTTTAATTACGCCAGGGATTGCCTTTTCTATAGTAAATTATTAAAAAAATAATTTTATACTGTCGCAAATTTTAATTACGCCAGGGATTGCCTATTCTATAGTAAATTATTCAAAAAATAATTTTTTACTGTTGCGAATTATAATTACGCCAGGGATTGCCTTTTCTATAGTAAATTATTCAAAAATTAATTTTTTTCTGTCGCAAATTATATTTACGCCCAGGGATTGCCTTTTCTATAGTAAATTATTCAAAAATAATTTTATACTGTCGCAAATTTTAACTACGCCAGGGATTGCCTTTTCTATAGTAAATTATTCAAAAAATAATTTTTTACTGTCGCAAATTATAATTACGCCAGGGATTGCCTTTTCTATAGTAAATTTCGCAAAAAATATTTTTTTACTGTCGTAAATTTTAATTACGCCAGGGATTGCCTTTTCTATAGTAAATTATTCAAAAAATAATTTTTTACTGTCGCAAATTTTAATTACGCCAGGGATTGCCTTTTCTATAATAAATTTTGCAAAAAATAATTGTTTAGTGTCGCAAATTTTAATTACGCCAGGGATTGCCTTTTCTATAGTAAATTATTCAAAAAATAATTTTTTACTGTCGCAAATTTTAATTACGCCAAGGATTGGCTATTCTATAGTAAATTATTCAAAAAATAATTTTTTACTGTTGCGAATTATAATTACGCCAGGGATTGCCTTTTCTATAGTAAATTATTCAAAAATTAATTTTTTTCTGTCGCAAATTATATTTACGCCAGGGATTGCCTTTTCTATAGTAAATTATTCAAAAAATAATTTTATACTGTCGAAAATTTTAATTACGCCAGGGATTGCCTTTTCTATAGTAAATTATTCAAAAAATAATTTTTTACTGTCGCAAATTATAATTACGCCAGGGATTGCCTTTTCTATAGTAAATTTCGCAAAAAATAATTTTTTACTGTCGCAAATTATAATTACGCCAGGGATTGCCTTTTCTATAGTAAATTATTCAAAAATTAATTTTTCACTGTCGCAAATTATAATTACGCCAGGGATTGCCTTTTCTATAGTAAATTATTTAAAAAAATAATTTTTTACTGTCGCAAATTTTAATTACGCCAGGGATTGCCTTTTCTATAGTAAATTATTCAAAAAATAATTTTTTACTGTTGCAAATTATAATTACGCCAGGGATTGCCTTTTCTATAGTAAATTATTCAAAAAATAATTTTATACTGTCGCAAATTTTAATTACGCCAGGGATTGCCTTTTCTATAGTAAATTATTCAAAAAATAATTTTTTACATTCGAAAATTTTAATTACGCCAGGGATTGCCTTTTCTATAGTAAGTTATTCAAAAAATAATTTTTTACTGTCGCAAATTTTAATTACGCCAGGGATTGCCTTTTCTATAGTAAATTTTGCTAAAAATAATTGTTTAGTGTCGCAAATTATAATTACGCCAGGGATTGCCTTTTCTATAGTAAGTTATTCAAAAATTAATTGTTTTCTGTCTCAAATTTTAATTACGCCAGGCATTGCCTTTTCTCTAGTAAATTATTCAAAAAATAATTTTATACTGTCGCAAATTTTAATTACGCCAGGGATTGCCTTTTCTATACTAAATTATTCAAAAAATAATTTTTTACTGTCTCAAATTTTAATTACGCCAGGGATTGCCTTTTCTATAGTAAATTATTCAAAAAATAATTTTTTACTGTCTCAAATTTTAATTACGCCAGGGATTGCCTTTTCTATAGTAAATTATTCAAAAAATAATTTTATACTGTCGCAAATTATAATTACGCCAGGGATGGCCTTTTCTATAGTAAATTATTCAAAAAATAATTTTATACTGTCGCAAATTTTAGTTACGCCTGGGATTGCCTTTTCTATAGTAAATTATTCAAAAAATAATTTTATACTGTCGCAAATTTTAATTACGACAGGGATTGCCTTTTCTATAGTAAATTATTCAAAAAATAATTTTATACTGTCGCAAATTTTAATTACGCCAGGGATTGCCTTTTCAATAGTAAATTATTCAAAAAATAATTTTTTACTGTCTCAAATTTTAATTACGCCAGGGATTGCCTTTTCTTTAGTAAATTATTCAAAAAATAATTTTTTACTGTCTCAAATTTTAATTACGCCAGGGATTGCCTTTTCTATAGTAAATTTTGCAAAAACTAATTGTTTAGTGTCGCAAATTTTAATTACGCCAGGGATTGCCTTTTCTATAGTAAATTATTCAAAAAATAATTTTTTACTGTCGCAAATTTTAATTACGCCAGGGATTGCCTATTCTATAGTAAATTATTCAAAAAATAATTTTTTACTATTGCAAATTATAATTACGCCAGGGATTGCCTTTTCTATAGTAAATTATTCAAAAATTAATTTTTTTCTGTCGCAAATTATATCTACGCCAGGGATTGCCTTTTCTATAGTAAATTATTCAAAAAATAATTTTATACTGTCGCAAATTTTAATTACGCCAGGGATTGCCTTTTCTATAGTAAATTATTCAAAAAATAATTTTTTACTGTCGCAAATTATAATTACGCCAGGGATTGCCTTTTCTATAGTAAATTTTGCAAAAAATAATTTTTTACTGTCGCAAATTATAATTACGCCAGGGATTGCCTTTTGTATAGTAAATTATTCAAAAATTAATTTTTCACTGTCGCAAATTATAATTACGCCAGGGATTGCCTTTTCTATAGTAAATTATTTAAAAAAATAATTTTTTACTGTCGCAAATTATAATTACGCCAGGGATTGCCTTTTCTATAGTAAATTATTCAAAAAATAATTTTTTACTGTTGCAAATTATAATTACGCCAGGGATTGCCTTTTCTATAGTAAATTATTCAAAAAATAATTTTATACTGTCGCAAATTTTAATTACGCCAGGGATTGCCTTTTCTATAGTAAATTATTCAAAAAATAATTTTTTACTGTCGCAAATTTTAATTACGCCAGGGATTGCCTTTTCTATAGTAAATTATTCAAAAAATAATTTTTTACTGTCGCAAATTTTAATTATGCCAGGGATTGCCTTTTCTATAGTAAATTTTGCAAAAAATAATTGTTTAGTGTCGCAAATTATAATTACGCCAGGGATTGCCTTTTCTATAGTAAATTATTCAAAAATTAATTGTTTTCTGTCTCAAATTTTAATTACGCCAGGGATTGCCTTTTCTATAGTAAATTATTCAAAAAATAATTTTATACTGTCGCAAATTTTAATTACGCCAGGAATTGCCTTTTCTATAGTAAATTATTCAAAAAATAATTTTTTACTGTCTCAAATTTTAATTACGCCAGGGATTGCCTTTTCTATAGTAAATTATTCAAAAAATAATTTTATACTGTCGCAAATTTTAATTACGCCAGGGATTGCCTTTTCTATAGTAAATTATTCAAAAAATAATTTTTTACTGTCTCAAATTTTAATTACGCCAGGGATTGCCTTTTCTATAGTAAATTATTCAAAAAATAATTTTTTACTGTCTCAAATTTTAATTACGCCAGGGATTGCCTTTTCTATAGTAAATTATTCAAAAAATAATTTTTTACTGTCTCAAATTTTAATTACGCCAGGGATTGCCTTTTCTATAGTAAATTATTCAAAAAATAATTTTATACTGTCGCAAATTATAATTACGCCAGGGATTGCCTTTTCTATAGTAAATTATTCAAAAAATAATTTTATACTGTCGCAAATTTTAATTACGCCAGGGATTGCCTTTTCTATAGTAAATTATTCAAAAATAATTTTTTACTCTCTCAAATTTTAATTACGCCAGGGATTGCCTTTTCTATAGTAAATTATTCAAAAAATAATTTTTTACTGTCTCAAATTTTAAATACGCCAGGGATTGCCTTTTCTATAGTAAATTATTCAAAAAATAATTGTTCAGTGTCGCAAATTATAATTACGCCAGGGATTGCCTTTTCTATAGTAAATTATTCAAAAAATAATTTTTTACTGTTGCAAATTTTAAATACGCCAGGGATTGCCTTTTGTATAGTAAATTTTTGCAAAAAATAATTGTTTAGTGTCGCAAATTTTAATTGCGCCAGGGATTGCCTTTTCTATAGTAAATTATTCAAAAAATAATTGTTTACTGTCGCAAATTTTAATTACGCCAGGGATTGCCTTTTCTATAGTAAATTATTCAAAAATTCATTTTTTACTGTCTCAAATTTTAATTACGCCAGGGATTGCCTTTTCTATAGTAAATTATTCAAAAAATAATTTTTTACTGTCTCAAATTTTAATTACGCCAGGGATTGCCTTTGCTATAGTAAATTATTCAAAAAATAATTTTTTACTGTCTCAAATTTTAATTACGCCAGGGATTGCCTTTTCTATAGTAAATTTTTCAAAAAATAATTTTTTACTGTCGCAAATTTTAATTACGCCAGGGATTGCCTTTTCTATAGTAAATTATTCAAAAAATAATTTTTTACTGTCGCAAATTTTAATTACGCCAGGGATTGCCTTTTCTATAGTAAATTTTGCAAAAAATAATTGTTTAGTGTCGCAAATTATAATTACGCCAGGGATTGCCTTTTCTATAGTAAATTATTCAAAAAATAATTTTATACTGTCGCAAATTTTAATTACGCCAAGGATTGCCTTTTCTTTAGTAAATTATTCAAAAATTCATTTTTTACTGTCTCAAATTATAATTACGCCAGGGATTGCCTTTTCTATAGTAAATTATTCAAAAAATAATGTTTTACTGTCGCAAATTTTAATTACGCCAGGGATTGCCTTTTCTATAGTAAATTATTCAAAAAATAATTGTTTACTGTCTCAAATTTTAATTACGCCAGGGATTGCCTTTTCTATAGTAAATTATTCAAAAATTCATTTTTTACTGTCTCAAATTTTAATTACGCCAGGGATTGCCTTTTCTATAGTAAATTATTCAAAAAATAATTTTATACTGTCGCAAATTTTAATTACGCCAGGGATTGCCTTTTCTATAGTAAATTTTGCAAAAAATAATTGTTTAGTGTCGCAAATTATAATTACGCCAGGGATTGCCTTTTCTATAGTAAATTATTCAAAAATTCATTTTTTATTGCCTCAAATTTTAATTACGCCAGGGATTGCCTTTTCTATAGTAAATTTTGCAAATAATAATTGTTTAGTGTCGCAAATTTTAATTACGCCAGGGATTGCCTTTTCTATAGTAAATTATTCAAAAAATAATTTTTTACTGTCGCAAATTTTAATTACGCCAGGGATTGCCTTTTCTATAGTAAATTATTCAAAAATTCATTTTTTACTGTCTCAAATTTTAATTACGCCAGGGATTGCCTTTTCTATAGTAAATTTTGCAAAAAATAATTGTTTAGTGTCGCAAATTTTAATTACGCCAGGGATTGCCTTTTCTATAGTAAATTATTCAAAAATTCATTTTTTACTGTCTCAAATTTTAATTACGCCAGGGATTGCCTTTTGTATAGTAAATTATTCAAAAATTCATTTTTTACTGTCTCAAATTTTAATTACGCCAAGGATTGCCTTTTCTATAGTAAATTTTGCAAAAAATAATTTTATACTGTCGCAAATTTTAATTACGCCAGGGATTGCCTTTTCTATAGTAAATTATTCAAAAATTCATTTTTTACTGTCTCAAATTTTAATTACGCCAGGGATTGCCTTTTCTATAGTAAATTATTCAAAAAATAATTTTTTACTGTCGCAAATTTTAATTACGCCAGGGATTGCCTTTTCTATAGTAAATTTTGCAAAAAATAATTGTTTAGTGTCGCAAATTTTAATTACGCCAGGGATTGCCTTTTCTATAGTAAATTATTCAAAAAATAATTGTTTAGTGTCGCAAATTATAATTACGCCAGGGATTGCCTTTTCTTTAGTAAATTATTCAAAAATTAATTGTTTTCTGCCTCAAATTTTAATTACGCCAGGGATTGCCTTTTCTATAGTAAATTATTCAAAAAATAATTTTATACTGTCGCAAATTTTAATTACGCCAGGGATTGCCTTTTCTATAGTAAATTAGTCAAAAATTCATTTTTTACTGTCTCAAATTTTAATTACGCCAGGGATTGCCTTTTCTATAGTAAATTATTCAAAAAATAATTGTTTACTGTCGCAAATTTTAATTACGCCAGGGATTGCCTTTTCTATAGTAAATTATTCAAAAATTCATTTTTTACTGTCTCAAATTTTAATTACGCCAGGGATTGCCTTTTCTATAGTAAATTATTCAAAAATTAATTTTTTTCTGTCCCAAATTTTAATTACGCCCAGGGATTGCCTTTTCTATAGTAACTTATTCAAAAAATAATTTTATACTGTCGCAAATTTTAATTACGCCAGGGATTGCCTTTTCTATAGTAAATTATTCAAAAAATTATTGTTTAGTGTCGCAAATTATAATTACGCCAGGGATTGCCTTTTCTATAGTAAATTATTCAAAAAATAATTTTTTTCTGTTGCAAATTTTAAATACGCCAGGTATTGCTTTTTGTATAGCAAATTTTGCCAAAAAATAATTGTTTAGTGTCGCAAATGTTAAATACGCCAGGGAGTACCTTTTCTATAGTAAATTTTGCAAAAAATAATTTTTTACTGTCGCAAATTTTAATTACGCCAGGGATTGCCTTTTCTATAGTAAATTATTCAAAAATTAATTTTTTTCTGTCTCAAATTTTAATTACGCCAGGGATTGCCTTTTCTATAGTAAATTATTCAAAAAATAATTTTTTACTGTCGCAAATTATAATTACGCCAGGGATTGCCTTTTCTATAGTAAATTATTCAAAAATTCATTTTTTACTGTCTCAAATTTTAATTACGCCAGGGATTGCCTTTTCTATAGTAAATTTTGCAAAAAATAATTGTTTACTGTCGCAAATTTTAATTACGCCAGGGATTGCCTTTTCTATAGTAAATTATTCAAAAAATAATTTTTTATTGTCGCAAATTTTAATTACGTCAAGGATTGCCTTTTCTATAGTAACTTATTCAAAAAATAATTTTATACTGTCGCAAATTTTAATTACGCCAGGGATTGCCTTTTCTATAGTAAATTATTCAAAAAATAATTGTTTAGTGTCGCAAATTATAATTACGCCAGGGATTGCCTTTTCTATAGTAAATTATTCAAAAAATAATTTTTTACTGTTGCAAATTTTAAATACGCCAGGGATTGCCTTTTGTATAGTAAATTTTGCAAAAAATAATTTTTTACTGTCTCAAATTTTAATTACGCCAGGGATTGCCTTTTCTATAGTAAATTATTCAAAAATTCATTTTTTACTGTCGCAAATTTTAATTACGCCAGGGATTGCCTTTTCTATAGTAAATTTTGCAAAAAAATAATTGTTTACTGTCGCAAATTTTAATTACGCCAGGGATTGCCTTTTCTATAGTAAATTATTCAAAAAATAATTTTTTACTGTCTCAAATTTTAATTACGCCAGGGATTGCCTTTTCTATAGTAAATTATTCAAAAAATAATTTTTTATTGTCGCAAATTTTAATTACGTCAAGGATTGCCTTTTCTATAGTAAATTATTCAAAAAATAATTTTTTACTGTTGCAAATTTTAAATACGCCAGGGATTGCCTTTTGTGTAGTAAATTTTGCAAAAAATAATTGTTTAGTGTCGCAAATTTTAATTACGCCAGGGATTGCCTTTTCTATTGTAAATTATTCAAAAATTCATTTTTTACTGTCTCAAATTTTAATTACGCCAGGGATTGCTTTTTCTATAGCAAATTATTCAAAAAATAATTTTTTTCTGTCGCAAATTTTAATTACGCCAGGGATTGCCTTTTCTATAGTAAATTATTCAAAAAATAATTTTTTACTGTCTCAAATTTTAATCACGCCAGGGATTGCCTTTTCTATAGTAAATTATTCAAAAAATAATTTTATACTGTCACAAATTTTAATTACGCCAGGGATTGCCTTTTCTATAGTAAATTATTCAAAAAATAATTTTTTACTGTCTCAAATTTTAATTACGCCAGGGATTGCCTTTTCTATAGTAAATTATTCAAAAAATAATTTTATACTGTCGCAAATTATAATTACGCCAGGGATTGCCTTTTCTATAGTAAATTATTCAAAAAATAATTTTATACTGTCGCAAATTTAAATTACGCCAGGGATTGCCTTTTCAAAAAATAATTTTTTACTGTCGCAAATTTTAATTACGCCAGGGATTGCCTTTTCTATAGTAAATTATTCAAAAAATAATTTTTTACTGTCTCAAATTTTAATTACGCCAGGGATTGCCTTTTCTATAGTAAATTATTCAAAAAATAATTTTTTACTGTCTCAAATTTTAATTACGCCAGGGATTGCCTTTTCTATAGTAAATTATTCAAAAATTAATTTTTTTCTGTCGCAAATTTTAATTACGCCAGGGATTGCCTTTTCTATAGTAAATTATTCAAAAAATAATTTTTTACTTTCGCAAATTTTAATTACGCCAGGGATTGCCTTTTCTATAGTAAATTATTCAAAAAATAATTTTTTACTGTCGCAAATTTTAATTACGCCAGGGATTGCCTTTTCTATAGTAAATTATTCAAAAATAATTTTTTACTGTCGCAAATTTTAATTACGCCAGGGATTGCCTTTTCTATAGTAAATTATTCAAAAAATAATTTTTTACTGTCGCAAATTTTAATTACGCCAGGGATTGCCTTTTCTATAGTAAATTATTCAAAAAATAATTTTTTACTGTCGCAAATTTTAATTACGCCAGGGATTGCCTTTTCTATAGTAAATTTTGCAAAAAATAATTTTAACTGTCTCAAATTTTAATTACGCCAGGGATTGCCTTTTCTATAGTAAATTATTCAAAAAATAATTTTTTATTGTCGCAAATTTTAATTACGCCAGGGATTGCCTTTTCTATAGTAAATTTTGCAAAAAATAATTTTATACTGTCACAAATTTTAATTACGCCAGGGATTGCCTTTTCTATAGTAAATTATTCAAAAAATAATTTTTTACTGTCTCAAATTTTAATTACGCCAGGGATTGCCTTTTCTATACTAAATTTTGCAAAAAATAATTTTTTACTGTCTCAAATTTTAATTACGCCAGGGATTGCCTTTTCTATAGTAAATTATTCAAAAAATAATTTTTTACTGTCTCAAATTTTAATTACGCCAGGGATTGCCTTTTCTATAGTAAATTATTCAAAAAATAATTTTATACTGTCGCAAATTATAATTACGCCAGGGATTGCCTTTTCTATAGTAAATTATTCAAAAAATAATTTTATACTGTCGCAAATTTTAATTACGCCAGGGATTGCCTTTTCTATAGTAAATTATTCAAAAAATAATTTTTTTCTGTCGCAAATTTTAATTACGCCAGGGATTGCCTTTTCTATAGTAAATTATTCAAAAAATAATTTTTTAGTGTCGCAAATTATAATTACGCCAGGGATTGCCTTTTCTATAGTAAATTATTCAAAAAATAATTGTTTAGTGTCGCAAATTTTAATTACTCCAGGGATTGCCTTTTCTATAGTAAATTATTCAAAAAATAATTTTTTACTGTCGCAAATTTTAATTACGCCAGGGATTGCCTTTTCTATAGTAAATTATTCAAAAAATAATTTTTTACTGTCGCAAATTTTAATTACGCCAGGGATTGCCTTTTCTATAGTAAATTTTGCAAAAAATAATTTTTTACTGTTGCAAATTTTAAATACGCCAGGGATTGATTTTTCTATAGTCAATTTTGCAAAAAATAATTTTTTACTGTCTCAAATTTTAATTACGCCAAGGATTGCCTTTTCTATAGTAAATTATTCAAAAATAATTTTTTACTGTCTCAAATTTTAATTACGCCAGGGATTGCCTTTTCTATAGTAAATTTTGCCAAAAATAATTTTTTACTGTCTCAAATTTTAATTACGCCAGGGATTGCCTTTTCTATAGTAAATTATTCAAAAAATAATTTTTTACTGTCTCAAATTTTAATTACGCCAGGTATTGCCTTTTCTATAGTAAATTATTCAAAAAATAATTTTATACTGTCGCAAATTATAATTACGCCAGGGATTGCCTTTTCTATAGTAAATTATTCAAAAAATAATTGTTTAGTGTCGCAAATTTTAATTACGCCAGGGATTGCCTTTTCTATAGTAAATTATTCAAAAAATAATTTTTTACTGTTGCAAATTTTAAATACGCCAGGGATTGATTTTTCTATAGTCAATTTTGCAAAAAATAATTTTTTACTGTCTCAAATTTTAATTACGCCAAGGATTGCCTTTTCTATAGTAAATTATTCAAAAATAATTTTTTACTGTCTCAAATTTTAATTACGCCAGGGATTGATTTTTCTATAGTCAATTTTGCAAAAAATAATTTTTTACTGTCTCAAATTTTAATTACGCCAAGGATTGCCTTTTCTATAGTAAATTATTTAAAACATAATTGTTTAGTGTCGCAAATTACAATTACGCCAGGGATTGCCTTTTCTATAGTAAATTATTCAAAAAATAATTTTTTACTGTTGCAAATTTTAAATACGCCAGGGATTGCCTTTTGTATAGTAAATTTTGCAAAAAATAATTTTTTACTGTTGCAAATTTTAAATACGCCAGGCATTGCCTTTTGTATAGTAAATTTTGCAAAAAATAATTTTTTACTGTCTCAAATTTTAATTACGCCAGGGATTGCCTTTTCTATAGTAAATTATTCAAAAATTCATTTTTTTCTGTCACAAATTTTAATTACGCCAGGGATTGCCTTTTCTATAGTAAATTTTGCAAAAAATATTTTTTTAGTGTCGCAAATTTTAATTACGCCAGGGATTGCCTTTTCTATAGTAAATTATTCAAAAAATAATTGTTTAGTGTCGCAAATTTTAATTACGCCAGGGATTGCCTTTTCTATAGTAAATTATTCACAAAATAATTGTTTAGTGTCGCAAATTTTAATTACGCCAGGGATTGCCTTTTCTATAGTAAATTATTCAAAAAATAATTTTTTACTGTCTCAAATTTTAATTACGCCAGGGATTGCCTTTTGTATAGTAAATTATTCAAAAAATAGTTTTTTACTGTCTCAAATTTTAATTACGCCAGGGATTGCCTTTTCTATAGTAAATTATTCAAAAATAATTTTTTACTGTCTCAAATTTTAATTACGCCAGGGATTGATTTTTCTATAGTAAATTTTGCAAAAAATAATTTTTTACTGTCTCAAATTTTAATTACGCCAAGGATTGCCTTTTCTATAGTAAATTATTTAAAACATAATTGTTTAGTGTCGCAAATTATAATTACGCCAGGGATTGCCTTTTCTATAGTAAATTATTCAAAAAATAATTTTTTACTGTTGCAAATTTTAAATACGCCAGGGATTGCCTTTTGTATAGTAAATTTTGCAAAAAATAATTTTTTACTGTTGCAAATTTTAAATACGCCAGGGATTGCCTTTTGTATAGTAAATTTTGCAAAAAATAATTTTTTACTGTCTCAAATTTTAATTACGCCAGGGATTGCCATTTCTATAGTAAATTATTCAAAAATTCATTTTTTTCTGTCACAAATTTTAATTACGCCAGGGATTGCCTTTTCTATAGTAAATTATTCAAAAAATAATTTTTTACTGTCGCAAATTTTAATTACGCCAGGGATTGCCTTTTCTATAGTAAATTTTGCAAAAAATAATTTTTTACTGTCGCAAATTTTAAATACGCCAGGGATTGCCTTTTCTATAGTAAATTTTGCAAAAAATAATTTTTTACTGTCGCAAATTTCAAATACGCCAAGGATTGCCTTTTCTATAGTAAATTTTGCAAAAAATAATTGTTTAGTGTCGCAAATTTTAATTACGCCAGGGATTGCCTTTTCTATAGTAAATTATTCAAAAAATAATTGTTTACTGTCGCAAATTTTAATTACGCCAGGGATTGCCTTTTCTATAGTAAATTATTCAAAAATTCATTTTTTACTGTCTCAAATTTTAATGATGCCAGGGATTGCCTTTTCTATAGTAAATTTTGCAAAAAATAATTGTTTAGTGTCGCAAATTATAATTACGCCAGGGATTGCCTTTTCTATAGTAAATTATTCAAAAATTAATTTTATACTGTCGCAAATTATAATTACGCCAGGGATTGCCTTTTCTATAGTAAATTATTCAAAAATTCATTGTTTACTGTCGCAAATTATAATTACGCCAGGGATTGCCTTTTCTATAGTAAATTTTGCAAAAATTCATTTTTTACTGTCTCAAATTTTAATTACGCCAGGGATTGCCTTTTCTATAGTAAATTATTCAAAAAATAATTTTTTACTGTCGCAAATTTTAATTACGCCAGGGATTGCCTTTTCTATAGTAAATTATTCAAAAAATAATGTTTTACTGTCGCAAATTTTAATTACGCCAGGGATTGCCTTTTCTATAGTAAATTATTCAAAAAATAATTTTATACTGTCGCAAATTATAATTACGCCAGGGATTGCCTTTT
Source organism: Dioctria linearis (assembly GCA_963930735.1). Taxonomy (NCBI): domain Eukaryota; kingdom Metazoa; phylum Arthropoda; class Insecta; order Diptera; family Asilidae; genus Dioctria; species Dioctria linearis. The sequence goes on from CAWVNZ010000223.1 coordinate 17,836, forward strand.
CTATAGTACATTTTTCAAAAAATAATTTTTTACTGTCTCAAATTTTAATTACGCCAGGGATTGCCTTTTCTATAGTAAATTTTGCAAAAAATAATTGTTTAGTGTCGCAAATTATAATTACGCCAGGGATTGCCTTTTCTATAGTAAATTATTCAAAAAATAATTGTTTAGTGTCGCAAATTTTAATTACGCCAGGGATTGCCTTTTCTACAGTAAAATATTCAAAAAATAATTTTTTACTGTCGCAAATTTTAAATACGCCAGGGATTGCCTTTTCTATAGTAAATTTTGCAAAAAATAATTTTTTACTGTCGCAAATTTTAATTACGCCAGGGATTGCCTTTTCTATAGTAAATTTGGCAAAAAATAATTTTTTAGTGTCGCAAATTTTAATTACGCCAGGGATTGCCTTTTCTATAGTAAATTATTCAAAAAATAATTGTTTAGTGTCGCAAATTTTAATTACGCCAGGGATTGCCTTTTCTATAGTAAATTATTCAAAAAATAATTGTTTAGTGTCGCAAATTATAATTACGCCAGGGATTGCCTTTTCTATAGTAAATTTTGCAAAAAATAATTTTTTACTGTTGCAAATTTTAATTACGCCAGGGATTGCCTTTTCTATAGTAAATTTTTCAAAAAATAATGTTATACTGTCGCAAATTTTAATTACGCCAGGGATTGCCTTTTCTATAGTAAATTATTCAAAAAATAATTTTTTTCTGGCGCAGATTTTAATTACGCCAGGGATTGCCTTTTCTATAGTAAATTATTCACAAAATAATTGTTTAGTGTCGCAAATTTTAATTACGCCAGGGATTGCCTTTTCTATAGTAAATTATTCAAAAAATAATTTTTTACTGTCTCAAATTTTAATTACGCCAGGGATTGCCTTTTGTATAGTAAATTATTCAAAAAATAGTTTTTTACTGTCTCAAATTTTAATTACGCCAGGGATTGCCTTTTCTATAGTAAATTATTCAAAAATAATTTTTTACTGTCTCAAATTTTAATTACGCCAGGGATTGATTTTTCTATAGTAAATTTTGCAAAAAATAATTTTTTACTGTCTCAAATTTTAATTACGCCAAGGATTGCCTTTTCTATAGTAAATTATTTAAAACATAATTGTTTAGTGTCGCAAATTATAATTACGCCAGGGATTGCCTTTTCTATAGTAAATTATTCAAAAAATAATTTTTTACTGTTGCAAATTTTAAATACGCCAGGGATTGCCTTTTGTATAGTAAATTTTGCAAAAAATAATTTTTTACTGTTGCAAATTTTAAATACGCCAGGGATTGCCTTTTGTATAGTAAATTTTGCAAAAAATAATTTTTTACTGTCTCAAATTTTAATTACGCCAGGGATTGCCATTTCTATAGTAAATTATTCAAAAATTCATTTTTTTCTGTCACAAATTTTAATTACGCCAGGGATTGCCTTTTCTATAGTAAATTATTCAAAAAATAATTTTTTACTGTCGCAAATTTTAATTACGCCAGGGATTGCCTTTTCTATAGTAAATTTTGCAAAAAATAATTTTTTACTGTCGCAAATTTTAAATACGCCAGGGATTGCCTTTTCTATAGTAAATTTTGCAAAAAATAATTTTTTACTGTCGCAAATTTCAAATACGCCAAGGATTGCCTTTTCTATAGTAAATTTTGCAAAAAATAATTGTTTAGTGTCGCAAATTTTAATTACGCCAGGGATTGCCTTTTCTATAGTAAATTATTCAAAAAATAATTGTTTACTGTCGCAAATTTTAATTACGCCAGGGATTGCCTTTTCTATAGTAAATTATTCAAAAATTCATTTTTTACTGTCTCAAATTTTAATGATGCCAGGGATTGCCTTTTCTATAGTAAATTTTGCAAAAAATAATTGTTTAGTGTCGCAAATTATAATTACGCCAGGGATTGCCTTTTCTATAGTAAATTATTCAAAAATTAATTTTATACTGTCGCAAATTATAATTACGCCAGGGATTGCCTTTTCTATAGTAAATTATTCAAAAATTCATTGTTTACTGTCGCAAATTATAATTACGCCAGGGATTGCCTTTTCTATAGTAAATTTTGCAAAAATTCATTTTTTACTGTCTCAAATTTTAATTACGCCAGGGATTGCCTTTTCTATAGTAAATTTTGCAAAAAATAATTTTTTAGTGTCGCAAATTTTAATTACGCCAGGGATTGCCTTTTCTATAGTAAATTATTCAAAAAATAATTTTTTACTGTCGCAAATTTTAATTACGCCAGGGATTGCCTTTTCTATAGTAAATTATTCAAAAAATAATGTTTTACTGTCGCAAATTTTAATTACGCCAGGGATTGCCTTTTCTATAGTAAATTATTCAAAAAATAATTTTATACTGTCGCAAATTATAATTACGCCAGGGATTGCCTTTTCTATAGTACATTTTTCAAAAAATAATTTTTTACTGTCTCAAATTTTAATTACGCCAGGGATTGCCTTTTCTATAGTAAATTTTGCAAAAAATAATTGTTTAGTGTCGCAAATTATAATTACGCCAGGGATTGCCTTTTCTATAGTAAATTATTCAAAAAATAATTGTTTAGTGTCGCAAATTTTAATTACGCCAGGGATTGCCTTTTCTACAGTAAAATATTCAAAAAATAATTTTTTACTGTCGCAAATTTTAAATACGCCAGGGATTGCCTTTTCTATAGTAAATTTTGCAAAAAATAATTTTTTACTGTCGCAAATTTTAATTACGCCAGGGATTGCCTTTTCTATAGTAAATTTGGCAAAAAATAATTTTTTAGTGTCGCAAATTTTAATTACGCCAGGGATTGCCTTTTCTATAGTAAATTATTCAAAAAATAATTGTTTAGTGTCGCAAATTTTAATTACGCCAGGGATTGCCTTTTCTATAGTAAATTATTCAAAAAATAATTGTTTAGTGTCGCAAATTATAATTACGCCAGGGATTGCCTTTTCTATAGTAAATTTTGCAAAAAATAATTTTTTACTGTTGCAAATTTTAATTACGCCAGGGATTGCCTTTTCTATAGTAAATTTTTCAAAAAATAATGTTATACTGTCGCAAATTTTAATTACGCCAGGGATTGCCTTTTCTATAGTAAATTATTCAAAAAATAATTTTTTTCTGGCGCAGATTTTAATTACGCCAGGGATTGCCTTTTCTATAGTAAATTATTCAAAAAATAATTTTTTACTGTCTCAAATTTTAATTACGCCCGGGATTGCCTTTTCTATAGTAAATTATTCAAAAAATAATTTTTTACTGTCTCAAATTTTAATTACGCCAGGGATTGCCTTTTGTATAGCAAATTATTCAAAAATTCATTTTTTACTGTCTCAAATTTTAATTACGCCAGGGATTGCCTTTTGTATAGTAAATTATTCAAAATTCATTTTTTACTGTCCCAAATTTTAATTACGCCAGGGATTGCCTTTTCTATAGTAAATTATTCAAAAAATAATTTTTACTGTCGCAAATTTTAATTACGCCAGGGATTGCCTTTTCTATAGTAAAATATTCAAAAAATAATTTTATACTGTCGCAAATTATAATTACGCCAGGGATTGCCTTTTCTATTGTAAATTTTTCAAAAAATAATTTTATACTGTCGCAAATTTTAATTACGCCAGGGATTGCCTTTCCTATAGTAAATTTTGCAAAAAATAATTTTTTACTGTTGCAAATTTTAATTACGCCAGGGATTGCCTTTTCTATAGTAAATTATTCAAAAAATATTTTTTTACTGTCGCAAATTATAATTACGCCAGGGATTGCCTTTTCTATAGTAAATTTTGCAAAAAATAATTTTTTACTGTCTCAAATTTTAATTACGCCAGGGATTGCCTTTTCTATAGTAAATTATTCAAAAAATAATTTTTTACTGTCTCAAAATTTAATTACGCCAGGGATTGCCTTTTCTATAGTAAATTATTCAAAAAATAATTTTTTACTCTCGCAAATTTTAATTACGCCAGGGATTGCCTTTTCTATAGTAATTTATTCAAAAAATAATTGTTTAGTGTCGCAAATTTTAATTACGCCAGGGATTGCCTTTTCTATAGTAACTTATTCAAAAAATAATTGTTTAGTGTCGCAAATTATAATTACGCCAGGGATTGCCTTTTCTATAGTAAATTTTGCAAAAAATAATTTTTTACTGTTGCAAATTTTAATTACGCCAGGGATTGCCTTTTCTATAGTAAATTTTTCAAAAAATAATGTTATACTGTCGCAAATTTTAATTACGCCAGGGATTGCCTTTTCTATAGTAAATTATTCAAAAAATAATTTTTTTCTGTCGCAAATTTTAATTACGCCAGGGACTGCCTTTTCTATAGTAAATTATTCACAAAATAATTTTTTACTGTCTCAAATTTTAATTACGCCAGGGATTGCCTTTTCTATAGTAAATTATTCAAAAATAATTTTTTACTGTATCAAATTTTAATTACGCCAGGGATTGCCTTTTCTATAGTAAATTATTCAAAAAATAATTGTTTAGTGTCGCAAATTATAATTACGCCAGGGATTGCCTTTTCTATAGTAAATTTTGCAATAAATAATTTTTTACTGTTGCAAATTTTAATTACGCCAGGGATTGCCTTTTCTATAGTAAATTTTTCAAAAAATAATGTTATACTGTCGCAAATTTTAATTACGCCAGGGATTGCCTTTTCTATAGTAAATTATTCAAAAAATAATTTTTTTCTGTCGCAGATTTTAATTACGCCAGGGATTGCCTTTTCTATAGTAAATTATTCAAAAAATAATTTTTTACTGTCTCAAATTTTAATTACGCCCGGGATTGCCTTTTCTATAGTAAATTATTCAAAAAATAATTTTTTACTGTCTCAAATTTTAATTACGCCAGGGATTGCCTTTTCTATAGTAAATTATTCAAAAAATAATTTTTTACTGTCTCAAAATTTAATTACGCCAGGGATTGCCTTTTCTATAGTAAATTATTCAAAAAATAATTTTTTACTCTCGCAAATTTTAATTACGCCAGGGATTGCCTTTTCTATAGTAATTTATTCAAAAAATAATTGTTTAGTGTCGCAAATTTTAATTACGCCAGGGATTGCCTTTTCTATAGTAACTTATTCAAAAAATAATTGTTTAGTGTCGCAAATTATAATTACGCCAGGGATTGCCTTTTCTATAGTAAATTTTGCAAAAAATAATTTTTTACTGTTGCAAATTTTAATTACGCCAGGGATTGCCTTTTCTATAGTAAATTTTTCAAAAAATAATGTTATACTGTCGCAAATTTTAATTACGCCAGGGATTGCCTTTTCTATAGTAAATTATTCAAAAAATAATTTTTTTCTGTCGCAAATTTTAATTACGCCAGGGATTGCCTTTTCTATAGTAAATTATTCACAAAATAATTTTTTTCTGTCGCAGATTTTAATTACGCCAGGGATTGCCTTTTCTATAGTAAATTATTCAAAAAATAGTTTTTTACTGTCTCAAATTTTAATTACGCCAGGGATTGCCTTTTCTATAGTAAATTATTCAAAAATAATTTTTTACTGTTTCAAATTTTAATTACGCCAGGGATTGATTTTTCTATAGTAAATTTTGCAAAAAATAATTTTTTACTGTCTCAAATTTTAATTACGCCAAGGATTGCCTTTTCTATAGTAAATTATTTAAAACATAATTGTTTAGTGTCGCAAATTATAATTACGCCAGGGATTGCCTTTTCTATAGTAAATTATTCAAAAAATAATTTTTTACTGTTGCAAATTTTAAATACGCCAGGGATTGCCTTTTGTATAGTAAATTTTGCAAAAAATAATTTTTTACTGTTGCAAATTTTAAATACGCCAGGGATTGCCTTTTGTATAGTAAATTTTGCAAAAAATAATTTTTTACTGTCTCAAATTTTAATTACGCCAGGGATTGCCTTTTCTATAGTAAATTATTCAAAAATTCATTTTTTTCTGTCACAAATTTTAATTACGCCAGGGATTGCCTTTTCTATAGTAAATTATTCAAAAAATAATTTTTTACTGTCGCAAATTTTAATTACGCCAGGGATTGCCTTTTCTATAGTAAATTTTGCAAAAAATAATTTTTTACTGTCGCAAATTTTAAATACGCCAGGGATTGCCTTTTCTATAGTAAATTTTGCAAAAAATAATTTTTTACTGTCGCAAATTTTAAATACGCCAAGGATTGCCTTTTCTATAGTAAATTTTGCAAAAAATAATTGTTTAGTGTCGCAAATTTTAATTACGCCAGGGATTGCCTTTTCTATAGTAAATTATTCAAAAAATAATTGTTTACTGTCGCAAATTTTAATTACGCCAGGGATTGCCTTTTCTATAGTAAATTATTCAAAAAATAATTTTTTACTGTCGCAAATTTTAATTACGCCAGGGATTGCCTTTTCTATAGTAAATTATTCAAAAAATAATGTTTTACTGTCGCAAATTTTAATTACGCCAGGGATTGCCTTTTCTATAGTAAATTATTCAAAAAATAATTTTATACTGTCGCAAATTATAATTACGCCAGGGATTGCCTTTTCTATAGTACATTTTTCAAAAAATAATTTTTTACTGTCTCAAATTTTAATTACGCCAGGGATTGCCTTTTCTATAGTAAATTTTGCAAAAAATAATTGTTTAGTGTCGCAAATTATAATTACGCCAGGGATTGCCTTTTCTATAGTAAATTATTCAAAAAATAATTGTTTATTGTCGCAAATTTTAATTACGCCAGGGATTGCCTTTTCTACAGTAAATTATTCAAAAAATAATTTTTTACTGTCGCAAATTTTAAATACGCCAGGGATTGCCTTTTCTATAGTAAATTTTGCAAAAAATAATTTTTTACTGTCGCAAATTTTAATTACGCCAGGGATTGCCTTTTCTATAGTAAATTTGGCAAAAAATAATTTTTTAGTGTCGCAAATTTTAATTACGCCAGGGATTGCCTTTTCTATAGTAAATTATTCAAAAAATAATTGTTTAGTGTCGCAAATTTTAATTACGCCAGGGATTGCCTTTTCTATAGTAAATTATTCAAAAAATAATTGTTTAGTGTCGCAAATTATAATTACGCCAGGGATTGCCTTTTCTATAGTAAATTTTGCAAAAAATAATTTTTTACTGTTGCAAATTTTAATTACGCCAGGGATTGCCTTTTCTATAGTAAATTTTTCAAAAAATAATATTATACTGTCGCAAATTTTAATTACGCCAGGGATTGCCTTTTCTATAGTAAATTATTCAAAAAATAATTTTTTTCTGTCGCAGATTTTAATTACGCCAGGGATTGCCTTTTCTATAGTAAATTATTCAAAAAATAATTTTTTACTGTCTCAAATTTTAATTACGCCCGGGATTGCCTTTTCTATAGTAAATTATTCAAAAAATAATTTTATACTGTCGCAAATTATAATTACGCCAGGGATTGCCTTTTCTATAGTACATTTTTCAAAAAATAATTTTTTACTGTCTCAAATTTTAATTACGCCAGGGATTGCCTTTTCTATAGTAAATTATTCAAAAAATAATTTTTTACTGTCGCAAATTTTAAATACGCCAGGGATTGCCTTTTCTATAGTAAATTTTGCAAAAAATAATTTTTTACTGTCGCAAATTTTAATTACGCCAGGGATTGCCTTTTCTATAGTAAATTTGGCAAAAAATAATTTTTTAGTGTCGCAAATTTTAATTACGCCAGGGATTGCCTTTTCTATAGTAAATTATTCAAAAAATAATTGTTTAGTGTCGCAAATTTTAATTACGCCAGGGATTGCCTTTTCTATAGTAAATTATTCAAAAAATAATTGTTTAGTGTCGCAAATTATAATTACGCCAGGGATTGCCTTTTCTATAGTAAATTTTGCAAAAAATAATTTTTTACTGTTGCAAATTTTAATTACGCCAGGGATTGCCTTTTCTATAGTAAATTTTTCAAAAAATAATGTTATACTGTCGCAAATTTTAATTACGCCAGGGATTGCCTTTTCTATAGTAAATTATTCAAAAAATAATTTTTTTCTGTCGCAGATTTTAATTACGCCAGGGATTGCCTTTTCTATAGTAAATTATTCAAAAAATAATTTTTTACTGTCTCAAATTTTAATTACGCCCGGGATTGCCTTTTCTATAGTAAATTATTCAAAAAATAATTTTTTACTGTCTCAAATTTTAATTACGCCAGGGATTGCCTTTTGTATAGCAAATTATTCAAAAATTCATTTTTTACTGTCTCAAATTTTAATTACGCCAGGGATTGCCTTTTGTATAGTAAATTATTCAAAAATTCATTTTTTACTGTCCCAAATTTTAATTACGCCAGGGATTGCCTTTTCTATAGTAAATTATTCAAAAAATAATTTTTACTGTCGCAAATTTTAATTACGCCAGGGATTGCCTTTTCTATAGTAAAATATTCAAAAAATAATTTTATACTGTCGCAAATTATAATTACGCCAGGGATTGCCTTTTCTATTGTAAATTTTTCAAAAAATAATTTTATACTGTCGCAAATTTTAATTACGCCAGGGATTGCCTTTCCTATAGTAAATTTTGCAAAAAATAATTTTTTACTGTTGCAAATTTTAATTACGCCAGGGATTGCCTTTTCTATAGTAAATTATTCAAAAAATATTTTTTTACTGTCGCAAATTATAATTACGCCAGGGATTGCCTTTTCTATAGTAAATTTTGCAAAAAATAATTTTTTACTGTCTCAAATTTTAATTACGCCAGGGATTGCCTTTTCTATAGTAAATTATTCAAAAAATAATTTTTTACTGTCTCAAAATTTAATTACGCCAGGGATTGCCTTTTCTATAGTAAATTATTCAAAAAATAATTTTTTACTCTCGCAAATTTTAATTACGCCAGGGATTGCCTTTTCTATAGTAATTTATTCAAAAAATAATTGTTTAGTGTCGCAAATTTTAATTACGCCAGGGATTGCCTTTTCTATAGTAACTTATTCAAAAAATAATTGTTTAGTGTCGCAAATTATAATTACGCCAGGGATTGCCTTGTCTATAGTAAATTTTGCAAAAAATAATTTTTTACTGTTGCAAATTTTAATTACGCCAGGGATTGCCTTTTCTATAGTAAATTTTTCAAAAAATAATGTTATACTGTCGCAAATTTTAATTACGCCAGGGATTGCCTTTTCTATAGTAAATTATTCAAAAAATAATTTTTTTCTGTCGCAAATTTTAATTACGCCAGGGATTGCCTTTTCTATAGTAAATTATTCACAAAATAATTTTTTACTGTCTCAAATTTTAATTACGCCAGGGATTGCCTTTTCTATAGTAAATTATTCAAAAAATAATTTTTTACTGTATCAAATTTTAATTACGCCAGGGATTGCCTTTTCTATAGTAAATTATTCAAAAAATAATTGTTTAGTGTCGCAAATTATAATTACGCTAGGGATTGCCTTTTCTATAGTAAATTTTGCAAAAAATAATTTTTCACTGTTGCAAATTTTAATTACGCCAGGGATTGCCTATTCTATAGTAAATTTTTCAAAAAATAATGTTATACTGTCGCAAATTTTAATTACGCCAGGGATTGCCTTTTCTATAGTAAATTATTCAAAAAATAATTTTTTTCTGTCGCAGATTTTAATTACGCCAGGGATTGCCTTTTCTATAGTAAATTATTCAAAAAATAATTTTTTACTGTCTCAAATTTTAATTACGCCCGGGATTGCCTTTTCTATAGTAAATTATTCAAAAAATAATTTTTTACTGTCTCAAATTTTAATTACGCCAGGGATTGCCTTTTGTATAGCAAATTATTCAGAAATTCATTTTTTACTGTCTCAAATTTTAATTACGCCAGGGATTGCCTTTTGTATAGTAAATTATTCAAAAATTCATTTTTTACTGTCCCAAATTTTAATTACGCCAGGGATTGCCTTTTCTATAGTAAATTATTCAAAAAATAATTTTTACTGTCGCAAATTTTAATTACGCCAGGGATTGCCTTTTCTATAGTAAAATATTCAAAAAATAATTTTATACTGTCGCAAATTATAATTACGCCAGGGATTGCCTTTTCTATAGTAAATTTTGCAAAAAATAATTTTTTACTGTCTCAAATTTTAATTACGCCAGGGATTGCCTTTTGTATAGCAAATTATTCAAAAATTCATTTTTTACTGTCTCAAATTTTAATTACGCCAGGGATTGCCTTTTGTATAGTAAATTATTCAAAAAATAATTTTTTCTGTCACAAATTTTAATTACGCCAGGGATTGCATTTTCTATAGTAAATCTTGCAAAAAATAATTTTTTTCTGTCGCAAAATTTAATTACGCCAGGGATTGCCTTTTCTATAGAAAATTATTCAAAAAATAATTTTTTACTGTCTCAAAATTTAATTACGCCAGGGATTGCCTTTTCTATAGTAAATTATTCAAAAAATAATTTTTTACTCTCGCAAATTTTAATTACGCCAGGGATTGCCTTTTCTATAGTAATTTATTCAAAAAATAATTGTTTAGTGTCGCAAATTTTAATTACGCCAGGGATTGCCTTTTCTATAGTAACTTATTCAAAAAATAATTGTTTAGTGTCGCAAATTATAATTACGCCAGGGATTGCCTTTTCTATAGTAAATTTTGCAAAAAATAATTTTTTACTGTTGCAAATTTTAATTACGCCAGGGATTGCCTTTTCTATAGTAAATTTTTCAAAAAATAATGTTATACTGTCGCAAATTTTAATTACGCCAGGGATTGCCTTTTCTATAGTAAATTATTCAAAAAATAATTTTTTTCTGTCGCAGATTTTAATTACGCCAGGGATTGCCTTTTCTATAGTAAATTATTCACAAAATAATTTTTTACTGTCTCAAATTTTAATTACGCCAGGGATTGCCTTTTCTATAGTAAATTATTCAAAAAATAATTTTTTACTGTATCAAATTTTACTTACGCCAGGGATTGCCTTTTGTATAGTAAATTATTCAAAAATTCATTTTTTACTGTCTCAAATTTTAATTACGCCAGGGATTGCCTTTTGTATAGTAAATTATTCAAAAATTCATTTTTTACTGTCTCAAATTTTAATTACGCCAGGGATTGCCTTTTCTATAGTAAATTATTCAAAAAATAATTTTTACTGTCGCAAATTTTAATTACGCCAGGGATTGCCTTTTCTATAGTAAAATATTCAAAAAATTATTTTATACTGTCGCAAATTATAATTACGCCAGGGATTGCCCTTTCTATAGTAAATTTTTCAAAAAATAATTTTATACTGTCGCAAATTTTAATTACGCCAGGGATTGCCTTTTCTATAGTAAATTTTGCAAAAAATAATTTTTTACTGTTGCAAATTTTAATTACGCCAGGGATTGCCTTTTCTATAGTAAATTATTCAAAAAATAATTTTTTACTGTCTCAAATTATAATTACGCCAGGGATTGCCTTTTCTATAGTAAATTTTGCAAAAAATAATTTTTTCTGTCGCAAAATTTAATTACGCCAGGGATTGCCTTTTCTACAGTAAATTATTCAAAAAATAATTTTTCACTGTCTCAAATTTTAATTACGCCAGGGATTGCCTTTTCTATAGTAAATTATTCAAAAAATAATTTCTTACTGTCGCAAATTGTAATTGCGCCAGGGATTGCCTTTTCTATAGTAAATTTTGCAAAAAATAATTTTTTACTGTCTCAAATTTTAATTACGCCAGGGATTGCCTTTTCTATAGTAAATTATTCAAAAAATAATTTTTTCTGTCACAAATTTTAATTACGCCAGGGATTGCCTTTTCTATAGTAAATTTTGCAAAAAATAATTTTTTTCTGTCGCAAAATTTAATTACGCCAGGGATTGCCTTTTCTATAGTAAATTATTCAAAAAATAATTTTTTACTGTCTCAAATTTTAATTACGCCAGGGATTGCCTTTTCTATAGTAAATTATTCAAAAATTCATTTTTTACTGTCGCAAATTTTAATTACGCCAGGGATTGCCTTTTCTATAGTAAATTTTGCAAAAAATAAATTTTTACTGTCGCAAATTTTAATTACGCCAGGGATTGCCTTTTCTATAGTAAATTATTCAAAAAATAATTTTTTACTGTCTCAAATTTTAATTACGCCAGGGATTGCCTTTTCTATAGTAAATTATTCAAAAATTCATTTTTTACTGTCGCAAATTTTAAATACGCCAGGGATTGCCTTTTCTATAGTAAATTTTGCAAAAAATAATTTTTTACTGTCGCAATTTTTAAATAAGCCAGGGATTGCCTTTTGTATAGTAAATTTTGCAAAAAATAATTTTTTTCTGTCGCAAATTTTAATTACGCCAGGGATAGCCTTTTCTATAGTAAATTATTCAAAAAATAATTTTTTACTGTCGAAAATTTTAGTTACGCCAGGGATTGCCTTTTCTATAGTAAATTATTCAAAAATTAATTTTTTTCTGTCGCAAATTTTAATTACGCCAGGGATTGCCTTTTCTATAGTAAATTATTCAAAAAATAATTGTTTAGTGTCGCAAATTTTAATTACGCCAGGGATTGCCTTTTCTATAGTAAATTATTCAAAAATTCATTTTTTACTGTCGAAATTTTAATTACGCCAGGGATTGCCTTTTCTATAGTAAATTATTCAAAAAATAATTTTTTACTGTCTCAAATTTTAATTACGACAGGGATTGCCTTTTCTATAGTAAATTTTGCAAAAAATAATTTTTTACTGTCGCAAATTTTAATTACGCCAGGGATTGCCTTTTCTATAGTAAATTATTCAAAAATTCATTTTTTACTGTCTCAAATTTTAATTACGCCAGGGATTGCCTTTTGTATAGTAAATTATTCAAAAATTCATTTTTTACTGTCTCAAATTTTAATTACGCCAGGGATTGCCTTTTATATAGTAAATTATTCAAAAAGTAATTTTTACTGTCGCAAATTTTAATTACGCCAGGGATTGCCTTTTCTATAGTAAAATATTCAAAAAATAATTTTATACTGTCGCAAATTATAATTACGCCAGGGATTGCCTTTTCTATAGTAAAATATTCAAAAAATAATTTTATACTGTCGCAAATTATAATTACGCCAGGGATTGCCTTTTCTATTGTAAATTTTTCAAAAAATAATTTTATACTGTCGCAAATTTTAATTACGCCAGGGATTGCCTTTCCTATAGTAAATTTTGCAAAAAATAATTTTTTACTGTTGCAAATTTTAATTACGCCAGGGATTGCCTTTTCTATAGTAAATTATTCAAAAAATATTTTTTTACTGTCGCAAATTATAATTACGCCAGGGATTGCCTTTTCTATAGTAAATTTTGCAAAAAATAATTTTTTACTGTCTCAAATTTTAATTACGCCAGGGATTGCCTTTTCTATAGTAAATTATTCAAAAAATAATTTTTTACTGTCTCAAAATTTAATTACGCCAGGGATTGCCTTTTCTATAGTAAATTATTCAAAAAATAATTTTTTACTCTCGCAAATTTTAATTACGCCAGGGATTGCCTTTTCTATAGTAATTTATTCAAAAAATAATTGTTTAGTGTCGCAAATTTTAATTACGCCAGGGATTGCCTTTTCTATAGTAACTTATTCAAAAAATAATTGTTTAGTGTCGCAAATTATAATTACGCCAGGGATTGCCTTGTCTATAGTAAATTTTGCAAAAAATAATTTTTTACTGTTGCAAATTTTAATTACGCCAGGGATTGCCTTTTCTATAGTAAATTTTTCAAAAAATAATGTTATACTGTCGCAAATTTTAATTACGCCAGGGATTGCCTTTTCTATAGTAAATTATTCAAAAAATAATTTTTTTCTGTCGCAAATTTTAATTACGCCAGGGATTGCCTTTTCTATAGTAAATTATTCACAAAATAATTTTTTACTGTCTCAAATTTTAATTACGCCAGGGATTGCCTTTTCTATAGTAAATTATTCAAAAAATAATTTTTTACTGTATCAAATTTTAATTACGCCAGGGATTGCCTTTTCTATAGTAAATTATTCAAAAAATAATTGTTTAGTGTCGCAAATTATAATTACGCCAGGGATTGCCTTTTCTATAGTAAATTTTGCAAAAAATAATTTTTTACTGTTGCAAATTTTAATTACGCCAGGGATTGCCTATTCTATAGTAAATTTTTCAAAAAATAATGTTATACTGTCGCAAATTTTAATTACGCCAGGGATTGCCTTTTCTATAGTAAATTATTCAAAAAATAATTTTTTTCTGTCGCAGATTTTAATTACGCCAGGGATTGCCTTTTCTATAGTAAATTATTCAAAAAATAATTTTTTACTGTCTCAAATTTTAATTACGCCCGGGATTGCCTTTTCTATAGTAAATTATTCAAAAAATAATTTTTTACTGTCTCAAATTTTAATTACGCCAGGGATTGCCTTTTGTATAGCAAATTATTCAGAAATTCATTTTTTACTGTCTCAAATTTTAATTACGCCAGGGATTGCCTTTTGTATAGTAAATTATTCAAAAATTCATTTTTTACTGTCCCAAATTTTAATTACGCCAGGGATTGCCTTTTCTATAGTAAATTATTCAAAAAATAATTTTTACTGTCGCAAATTTTAATTACGCCAGGGATTGCCTTTTCTATAGTAAAATATTCAAAAAATAATTTTATACTGTCGCAAATTATAATTACGCCAGGGATTGCCTTTTCTATAGTAAATTTTGCAAAAAATAATTTTTTACTGTCTCAAATTTTAATTACGCCAGGGATTGCCTTTTGTATAGCAAATTATTCAAAAATTCATTTTTTACTGTCTCAAATTTTAATTACGCCAGGGATTGCCTTTTGTATAGTAAATTATTCAAAAAATAATTTTTTCTGTCACAAATTTTAATTACGCCAGGGATTGCATTTTCTATAGTAAATCTTGCAAAAAATAATTTTTTTCTGTCGCAAAATTTAACTACGCCAGGGATTGCCTTTTCTATAGTAAATTATTCCAAAAATAATTTTTTACTGTCTCAAAATTTAATTACGCCAGGGATTGCCTTTTCTATAGTAAATTATTCAAAAAATAATTTTTTACTGTCGAAAATTTTAGTTACGCCAGGGATTGCCTTTTCTATAGTAAATTATTCAAAAATTAATTTTTTTCTGTCGCAAATTTTAATTACGCCAGGGATTGCCTTTTCTATAGTAAATTATTCAAAAAATAATTGTTTAGTGTCGCAAATTTTAATTACGCCAGGGATTGCCTTTTCTATAGTAAATTATTCAAAAATTCATTTTTTACTGTCGAAATTTTAATTACGCCAGGGATTGCCTTTTCTATAGTAAATTATTCAAAAAATAATTTTTTACTGTCTCAAATTTTAATTACGACAGGGATTGCCTTTTCTATAGTAAATTTTGCAAAAAATAATTTTTTACTGTCGCAAATTTTAATTACGCCAGGGATTGCCTTTTCTATAGTAAATTATTCAAAAATTCATTTTTTACTGTCTCAAATTTTAATTACGCCAGGGATTGCCTTTTGTATAGTAAATTATTCAAAAATTCATTTTTTACTGTCTCAAATTTTAATTACGCCAGGGATTGCCTTTTATATAGTAAATTATTCAAAAAGTAATTTTTACTGTCGCAAATTTTAATTACGCCAGGGATTGCCTTTTCTATAGTAAAATATTCAAAAAATAATTTTATACTGTCGCAAATTATAATTACGCCAGGGATTGCCTTTTCTATAGTAAAATATTCAAAAAATAATTTTATACTGTCGCAAATTATAATTACGCCAGGGATTGCCTTTTCTATTGTAAATTTTTCAAAAAATAATTTTATACTGTCGCAAATTTTAATTACGCCAGGGATTGCCTTTCCTATAGTAAATTTTGCAAAAAATAATTTTTTACTGTTGCAAATTTTAATTACGCCAGGGATTGCCTTTTCTATAGTAAATTATTCAAAAAATATTTTTTTACTGTCGCAAATTATAATTACGCCAGGGATTGCCTTTTCTATAGTAAATTTTGCAAAAAATAATTTTTTACTGTCTCAAATTTTAATTACGCCAGGGATTGCCTTTTCTATAGTAAATTATTCAAAAAATAATTTTTTACTGTCTCAAAATTTAATTACGCCAGGGATTGCCTTTTCTATAGTAAATTATTCAAAAAATAATTTTTTACTCTCGCAAATTTTAATTACGCCAGGGATTGCCTTTTCTATAGTAATTTATTCAAAAAATAATTGTTTAGTGTCGCAAATTTTAATTACGCCAGGGATTGCCTTTTCTATAGTAACTTATTCAAAAAATAATTGTTTAGTGTCGCAAATTATAATTACGCCAGGGATTGCCTTGTCTATAGTAAATTTTGCAAAAAATAATTTTTTACTGTTGCAAATTTTAATTACGCCAGGGATTGCCTTTTCTATAGTAAATTTTTCAAAAAATAATGTTATACTGTCGCAAATTTTAATTACGCCAGGGATTGCCTTTTCTATAGTAAATTATTCAAAAAATAATTTTTTTCTGTCGCAAATTTTAATTACGCCAGGGATTGCCTTTTCTATAGTAAATTATTCACAAAATAATTTTTTACTGTCTCAAATTTTAATTACGCCAGGGATTGCCTTTTCTATAGTAAATTATTCAAAAAATAATTTTTTACTGTATCAAATTTTAATTACGCCAGGGATTGCCTTTTCTATAGTAAATTATTCAAAAAATAATTGTTTAGTGTCGCAAATTATAATTACGCCAGGGATTGCCTTTTCTATAGTAAATTTTGCAAAAAATAATTTTTTACTGTTGCAAATTTTAATTACGCCAGGGATTGCCTATTCTATAGTAAATTTTTCAAAAAATAATGTTATACTGTCGCAAATTTTAATTACGCCAGGGATTGCCTTTTCTATAGTAAATTATTCAAAAAATAATTTTTTTCTGTCGCAGATTTTAATTACGCCAGGGATTGCCTTTTCTATAGTAAATTATTCAAAAAATAATTTTTTACTGTCTCAAATTTTAATTACGCCCGGGATTGCCTTTTCTATAGTAAATTATTCAAAAAATAATTTTTTACTGTCTCAAATTTTAATTACGCCAGGGATTGCCTTTTGTATAGCAAATTATTCAGAAATTCATTTTTTACTGTCTCAAATTTTAATTACGCCAGGGATTGCCTTTTGTATAGTAAATTATTCAAAAATTCATTTTTTACTGTCCCAAATTTTAATTACGCCAGGGATTGCCTTTTCTATAGTAAATTATTCAAAAAATAATTTTTACTGTCGCAAATTTTAATTACGCCAGGGATTGCCTTTTCTATAGTAAAATATTCAAAAAATAATTTTATACTGTCGCAAATTATAATTACGCCAGGGATTGCCTTTTCTATAGTAAATTTTGCAAAAAATAATTTTTTACTGTCTCAAATTTTAATTACGCCAGGGATTGCCTTTTGTATAGCAAATTATTCAAAAATTCATTTTTTACTGTCTCAAATTTTAATTACGCCAGGGATTGCCTTTTGTATAGTAAATTATTCAAAAAATAATTTTTTCTGTCACAAATTTTAATTACGCCAGGGATAGCATTTTCTATAGTAAATCTTGCAAAAAATAATTTTTTTCTGTCGCAAAATTTAACTACGCCAGGGATTGCCTTTTCTATAGTAAATTATTCAAAAAATAATTTTTTACTGTCTCAAAATTTAATTACGCCAGGGATTGCCTTTTCTATAGTAAATTATTCAAAAAATATTTTTTTACTCT
The DNA here is from genome assembly GCA_963930735.1 of Dioctria linearis. NCBI lineage: Eukaryota > Metazoa > Arthropoda > Insecta > Diptera > Asilidae > Dioctria > Dioctria linearis. Next base: position 35,586 of record CAWVNZ010000223.1, read on the forward strand.
CGCAAATTTTAATTACGCCAGGGATTGCCTTTTCTATAGTAATTTATTCAAAAAATAATTGTTTAGTGTCGCAAATTTTAATTACGCCAGGGATTGCCTTTTCTATAGTAACTTATTCAAAAAATAATTGTTTAGTGTCGCAAATTATAATTACGCCAGGGATTGCCTTTTCTATAGTAAATTTTGCAAAAAATAATTTTTTACTGTTGCAAATTTTAATTACGCCAGGGATTGCCTTTTCTATAGTAAATTTTTCAAAAAATAATGTTATACTGTCGCAAATTTTAATTACGCCAGGGATTGCCTTTTCTATAGTAAATTATTCAAAAAATTATTTTTTTCTGTCGCAGATTTTAATTACGCCAGGGATTGCCTTTTCTATAGTAAATTATTCACAAAATAATTTTTTACTGTCTCAAATTTTAATTACGCCAGGGATTGCCTTTTCTATAGTAAATTATTCAAAAAATAATTTTTTACTGTATCAAATTTTACTTACGCCAGGGATTGCCTTTTGTATAGTAAATTATTCAAAAATTCATTTTTTACTGTCTCAAATTTTAATTACGCCAGGGATTGCCTTTTCTATAGTAAAATATTCAAAAAATTATTTTATACTGTCGCAAATTATAATTACGCCAGGGATTGCCCTTTCTATAGTAAATTTTTCAAAAAATAATTTTATACTGTCGCAAATTTTAATTACGCCAGGGATTGCCTTTTCTATAGTAAATTTTGCAAAAAATAATTTTTTACTGTTGCAAATTTTAATTACGCCAGGGATTGCCTTTTCTATAGTAAATTATTCAAAAAATAATTTTTTACTGTCTCAAATTATAATTACGCCAGGGATTGCCTTTTCTATAGTAAATTTTGCAAAAAATAATTTTTTCTGTCGCAAAATTTAATTACGCCAGGGATTGCCTTTTCTACAGTAAATTATTCAAAAAATAATTTTTCACTGTCTCAAATTTTAATTACGCCAGGGATTGCCTTTTCTATAGTAAATTATTCAAAAAATAATTTCTTACTGTCGCAAATTATAATTACGCCAGGGATTGCCTTTTCTATAGTAAATTTTGCAAAAAATAATTTTTTACTGTCTCAAATTTTAATTACGCCAGGGATTGCCTTTTCTATAGTAAATTATTCAAAAAATAATTTTTTCTGTCACAAATTTTAATTACGCCAGGGATTGCCTTTTCTATAGTAAATTTTGCAAAAAATAATTTTTTTCTGTCGCAAAATTTAATTACGCCAGGGATTGCCTTTTCTATAGTAAATTATTCAAAAAATAATTTTTTACTGTCTCAAATTTTAATTACGCCAGGGATTGCCTTTTCTATAGTAAATTATTCAAAAATTCATTTTTTACTGTCGCAAATTTTAATTACGCCAGGGATTGCCTTTTCTATAGTAAATTTTGCAAAAAATAAATTTTTACTGTCGCAAATTTTAATTACGCCAGGGATTGCCTTTTCTATAGTAAATTATTCAAAAAATAATTTTTTACTGTCTCAAATTTTAATTACGCCAGGGATTGCCTTTTCTATAGTAAATTATTCAAAAATTCATTTTTTACTGTCGCAAATTTTAAATACGCCAGGGATTGCCTTTTCTATAGTAAATTTTGCAAAAAATAATTTTTTACTGTCGCAATTTTTAAATAAGCCAGGGATTGCCTTTTGTATAGTAAATTTTGCAAAAAATAATTTTTTTCTGTCGCAAATTTTAATTACGCCAGGGATAGCCTTTTCTATAGTAAATTATTCAAAAAATAATTTTTTACTGTCGAAAATTTTAGTTACGCCAGGGATTGCCTTTTCTATAGTAAATTATTCAAAAATTAATTTTTTTCTGTCGCAAATTTTAATTACGCCAGGGATTGCCTTTTCTATAGTAAATTATTCAAAAAATAATTGTTTAGTGTCGCAAATTTTAATTACGCCAGGGATTGCCTTTTCTATAGTAAATTATTCAAAAATTCATTTTTTACTGTCGAAATTTTAATTACGCCAGGGATTGCCTTTTCTATAGTAAATTATTCAAAAAATAATTTTTTACTGTCTCAAATTTTAATTACGACAGGGATTGCCTTTTCTATAGTAAATTTTGCAAAAAATAATTTTTTACTGTCGCAAATTTTAATTACGCCAGGGATTGCCTTTTCTATAGTAAATTATTCAAAAATTCATTTTTTACTGTCTCAAATTTTAATAACGCCAGGGATTGCCTTTTGTATAGTAAATTATTCAAAAATTCATTTTTTACTGTCTCAAATTTTAATTACGCCAGGGATTGCCTTTTATATAGTAAATTATTCAAAAAGTAATTTTTACTGTCGCAAATTTTAATTACGCCAGGGATTGCCTTTTCTATAGTAAAATATTCAAAAAATAATTTTATACTGTCGCAAATTATAATTACGCCAGGGATTGCCTTTTTTATAGTAAATTTTTCAAAAAATAATTTTATACTGTCGCAAATTTTAATTACGCCAGGGATTGCCTTTTCTATAGTAAATTTTGCAAAAAATAATTTTTTACTGTTGCAAATTTTAATTACGCCAGGGATTGCCTTTTCTATAGTAAATTATTCAAAAAATAATTTTTTACTGTCGCAAATTTTAATTACGCCAGGGATTGCCTTTTCTATAGTAAATTTTGCAAAAAATAATTTTTTAATGTTGCAAATTTTAATTACGCCAGGGATTGCCTTTTCTATAGTAAATTTTTCAAAAAATAATGTTATACTGTCGCAAATTTTAATTACGCCAGGGATTGCCTTTTCTATAGTAAATTATTCAAAAAATAATTTTTTTCTGTCGCAAATTTTAATTACGCCAGGGATTGCCTTTTCTATAGTAAATTATTCACAAAATAATTTTTTACTGTCTCAAATTTTAATTACGCCAGGGATTGCCTTTTCTATAGTAAATTATTCAAAAAATAATTTTTTACTGTCTCAAATTTTAATTACGCCAGGGATTGCCTTTTGTATAGTAAATTATTCAAAAATTCATTTTTTACTGTCTCAAATTTTAATTACGCCAGGGATTGCCTTTTCTATAGTAAATTATTCAAAAAATAATTTTTACTGTCGCAAATTTTAATTACGCCAGGGATTGCCTTTTCTATAGTAAAATATTCAAAAAATAATTTTATACTGTCGCAAATTATAATTACGCCAGGGATTGCCTTTTCTATAGTAAATTTTTCAAAAAATAATTTTATACTGTCGCAAATTTTAATTACGCCAGGGATTGCCTTTTCTATAGTAAATTTTGCAAAAAATAATTTTTTACTGTTGCAAATTTTAATTACGCCAGGGATTGCCTTTTCTATAGTAAATTATTCAAAAAATAATTTTTTACTGTCTCAAATTATAATTACGCCAGGGATTGCCTTTTCTATAGTAAATTTTGCAAAAAATAATTTTTTACTGTCTCAAATATTAATTACGCCAGGGATTGCCTTTTCTATAGTAAATTATTCAAAAAATAATTTTTTCTGTCACAAATTTTAATTACGCCAGGGATTGCCTTTTCTATAGTAAATTTTGCAAAAAATAATTTTTTTCTGTCGTAAAATTTAATTACGCCAGGGATTGCCTTTTCTACAGTAAATTATTCAAAAAATAATTTTTTACTGTCTCAAATTTTAATTACGCCAGGGATTGCCTTTTCTATAGTAAATTATTCAAAAATATATTTTTACTGTTGCAAATTATAATTACGCCAGGGATTGCCTTTTCTATAGTAAATTTTGCAAAAAATAATTTTTTACTGTCTCAAATTATAATTAAGCCAGGGATTGCCTTTTCTATAGTAAATTATTCAAAAAATAATTTTTTCTGTCACAAATTTTAATTACGCCAGGGATTGCCTTTTCTATAGTAAATTTTGCAAAAAATAATTTTTTTCTGTCGCAAAATTTAATTACGCCAGGGATTGCCTTTTCTATAGTAAATTATTCAAAAAATAATTTTTTACTGTCTCAAATTTTAATTACGCCAGGGATTGCCTTTTCTATAGTAAATTATTCAAAAAATAATTTTTTACTGTCTCAAATTTTAATTACGCCAGGGATTGCCTTTTCTATTGTAAATTATTCAAAAATTAATTTTTTACTGTCGCAAATTTTAATTACGCCAGGGATTGCCTTTTCTATAGTAAATTTTGCAAAAAATAATTTTTTACTGTCGCAAATTTTAATTACGCCAGGGATTGCCTTTTCTATAGTAAATTATTCAAAAAATAATTTTTTACTGTCGCAAATTTTAATTACGCCAGGGATTGCCTTTTCTATAGTAAATTTTGCAAAAATTAATTTTTTACTGTCGCAAATTTTAAATATGCCAGGGATTGCCTTTTCTATAGTAAATTATTCAAAAATTCATTTTTTACTGTCGCAAATTTTAATTACGCCAGGGATTGCCTTTTCTATAGTAAATTTTGCAAAAAATAATTTTTTACTGTCGCAAATTTTAATTACGCCAGGGATTGCCTTTTGTATAGTAAATTATTCAAAAAATAATTTTTTACTGTCGCAAATTTTAATTACGCCAGGGATTGCCTTTTCTATAGTAAATTATTCAAAAAATAATTTTTTACTGTCTCAAATTTTAATTACGCCAGGGATTGCCTTTTCTATTGTAAATTATTCAAAAATTAATTTTTTACTGTCGCAAATTTTAATTACGCCAGGGATTGCCTTTTCTATAGTAAATTTTGCAAAAAATAATTTTTTACTGTCGCAAATTTTAATTACGCCAGGGATTGCCTTTTCTATAGTAAATTATTCAGAAAATAATTTTTTACTCTCGCAAATTTTAATTACGCCAGGGATTGCCTTTTCTATAGTAAATTTTGCAAAAATTAATTTTTTACTGTCGCAAATTTTAAATACGCCAGGGATTTCCTTTTCTATAGTAAATTTTGCAAAAAATAATTTTTTTCTGTCGCAAAATTTAATTACGCCAGGGATTGCCTTTTCTATAGTAAATTATTCAAAAAATAATTTTTTACTGTCTCAAATTATAATTACGCCAGGGATTGCCTTTTCTATAGTAAATTATTCAAAAATTCATTTTTTACTGTCGCAAATTTTAATTACGCCAGGGATTGCCTTTTCTATAGTAAATTATTCAGAAAATAATTTTTTACTCTCGCAAATTTTAATTACGCCAGGGATTGCCTTTTCTATAGTAAATTTTGCAAAAATTAATTTTTTACTGTCGCAAATTTTAAATACGCCAGGGATTTCCTTTTCTATAGTAAATTTTGCAAAAAATAATTTTTTTCTGTCGCAAAATTTAATTACGCCAGGGATTGCCTTTTCTATAGTAAATTATTCAAAAAATAATTTTTTACTGTCTCAAATTATAATTACGCCAGGGATTGCCTTTTCTATAGTAAATTATTCAAAAATTCATTTTTTACTGTCGCAAATTTTAATTACGCCAGGGATTGCCTTTTCTATAGTAAATTTTGCAAAAAATAATTTTTTGCTGTCGCAAATTTTAATTACGCCAGGGATTGCCTTTTCTATAGTAAATTATTCAAAAAATAATTTTTTACTGTCTCAAATTTTAATTACGCCAGGGATTGCCTTTTCTATAGTAAATTATTCAAAAAATAATTTTATACAGTCACAAATTTTAATTACGCCAGGGATTGCCTTTTCTATAGTAAATTTTGCAAAAAATAATTTTTTACTGTCGCAAAATTTAATTACGCCAGGGATTGCCTTTTCTATAGTAAATTTTGCAAAAAATAATTTTTTACTGTCGCAAATTTTAATTACGCCAGGGATTGCCTTTTCTATAGTAAATTATTCAGAAAATAATTTTTTACTCTCGCAAATTTTAATTACGCCAGGGATTGCCTTTTCTATAGTAAATTTTGCAAAAATTAATTTTTTACTGTCGCAAATTTTAAATACGCCAGGGATTTCCTTTTCTATAGTAAATTTTGCAAAAAATAATTTTTTTCTGTCGCAAAATTTAATTACGCCAGGGATTGCCTTTTCTATAGTAAATTATTCAAAAAATAATTTTTTACTGTCTCAAATTATAATTACGCCAGGGATTGCCTTTTCTATAGTAAATTATTCAAAAATTCATTTTTTACTGTCGCAAATTTTAATTACGCCAGGGATTGCCTTTTCTATAGTAAATTTTGCAAAAATTAATTTTTTACTGTCGCAAATTTTAAATATGCCAGGGATTGCCTTTTCTATAGTAAATTATTCAAAAAATAATTGTTTAGTGTCGCAAGTTTTAATTACGCCAGGGATTGCCTTTTCTATAGTAAATTATTCAAAAATTCATTTTTTACTGTCGCAAATTTTAATTACGCCAGGGATTGCCTTTTCTATAGTAAATTTTGCAAAAAATAATTTTTTACTGTCGCAAATTTTAATTACGCCAGAGATTGCCTTTTGTATAGTAAATTATTCAAAAAATAATTTTTTACTGTCGCAAATTTTAATTACGCCAGGGATTGCCTTTTCTATAGTAAATTATTCAAAAAATAATTTTTTACTGTCTCAAATTTTAATTACGCCAGGGATTGCCTTTTCTATTGTAAATTATTCAAAATTAATTTTTTACTGTCGCAAATTTTAATTACGCCAGGATTGCCTTTTCTATAGTAAATTTTGCAAAAAATAATTTTTTACTGTCGCAAATTTTAATTACGCCAGAGATTGCCTTTTCTATAGTAAATTATTCAGAAAATAATTTTTTACTCTCGCAAATTTTAATTACGCCAGGGATTGCCTTTTCTATAGTAAATTTTGCAAAAATTAATTTTTTACTGTCGCAAATTTTAAATACGCCAGGGATTTCCTTTTCTATAGTAAATTTTGCAAAAAATAATTTTTTTCTGTCGCAAAATTTAATTACGCCAGGGATTGCCTTTTCTATAGTAAATTATTCAAAAAATAATTTTTTACTGTCTCAAATTATAATTACGCCAGGGATTGCCTTTTCTATAGTAAATTATTCAAAAATTCATTTTTTACTGTCGCAAATTTTAATTACGCCAGGGATTGCCTTTTCTATAGTAAATTTTGCAAAAAATAATTTTTTGCTGTCGCAAATTTTAATTACGCCAGGGATTGCCTTTTCTATAGTAAATTATTCAAAAAATAATTTTTTACTGTCTCAAATTTTAATTACGCCAGGGTTGCCTTTTCTATAGTAAATTATTCAAAAAATAATTTTATACAGTCACAAATTTTAATTACGCCAGGGATTGCCTTTTCTATAGTAAATTATTCAAAAATTCATTTTTTACTGTCACAAATTTTAATTACGCCAGGGATTGCCTTTTCTATAGTAAATTATTCAAAAATTCATTTTTTACTGTCGCAAATTTTAAATACGCCAGGGATTGCCTTTTCTATAGTAAATTTTGCAAAAAATAATTTTTTTCTGTCGCAAAATTTAATTACGCCAGGGATTGCCTTTTCTATAGTAAATTATTCAGAAAATAATTTTTTACTCTCGCAAATTTTAATTACGCCAGGGATTGCCTTTTCTATAGTAAATTTTGCAAAAATTAATTTTTTACTGTCGCAAATTTTAAATACGCCAGGGATTTCCTTTTCTATAGTAAATTTTGCAAAAAATAATTTTTTTCTGTCGCAAAATTTAATTACGCCAGGGATTGCCTTTTCTATAGTAAATTATTCAAAAAATAATTTTTTACTGTCTCAAATTATAATTACGCCAGGGATTGCCTTTTCTATAGTAAATTATTCAAAAATTCATTTTTACTGTCGCAAATTTTAATTACGCCAGGGATTGCCTTTTCTATAGTAAATTTTGCAAAAATTAATTTTTTACTGTCGCAAATTTTAAATATGCCAGGGATTGCCTTTTCTATAGTAAATTATTCAAAAAATAATTGTTTTAGTGTCGCAAGTTTTAATTACGCCAGGGATTGCCTTTTCTATAGTAAATTATTCAAAAATTCATTTTTTACTGTCGCAAATTTTAATTACGCCAGGGATTGCCTTTTCTATAGTAAATTTTGCAAAAAATAATTTTTTACTGTCGCAAATTTTAATTACGCCAGGGATTGCCTTTTGTATAGTAAATTATTCAAAAAATAATTTTTTACTGTCGCAAATTTTAATTACGCCAGGGATTGCCTTTTCTATAGTAAATTATTCAAAAAATAATTTTTTACTGTCTCAAATTTTAATTACGCCAGGGATTGCCTTTTCTATTGTAAATTATTCAAAAATTAATTTTTTACTGTCGCAAATTTTAATTACGCCAGGGATTGCCTTTTCTATAGTAAATTTTGCAAAAAATAATTTTTTACTGTCGCAAATTTTAATTACGCCAGAGATTGCCTTTTCTATAGTAAATTATTCAGAAAATAATTTTTTACTCTCGCAAATTTTAATTACGCCAGGGATTGCCTTTTCTATAGTAAATTTTGCAAAAATTAATTTTTTACTGTCGCAAATTTTAAATACGCCAGGGATTTCCTTTTCTATAGTAAATTTTGCAAAAAATAATTTTTTTCTGTCGCAAAATTTAATTACGCCAGGGATTGCCTTTTCTATAGTAAATTATTCAAAAAATAATTTTTTACTGTCTCAAATTATAATTACGCCAGGGATTGCCTTTTCTATAGTAAATTATTCAAAAATTCATTTTTTACTGTCGCAAATTTTAATTACGCCAGGGATTGCCTTTTCTATAGTAAATTTTGCAAAAAATAATTTTTTGCTGTCGCAAATTTTAATTACGCCAGGGATTGCCTTTTCTATAGTAAATTATTCAAAAAATAATTTTTTACTGTCTCAAATTTTAATTACGCCAGGGTTGCCTTTTCTATAGTAAATTATTCAAAAAATAATTTTATACAGTCACAAATTTTAATTACGCCAGGGATTGCCTTTTCTATATTAAATTATTCAAAAATTCATTTTTTACTGTCACAAATTTTAATTACGCCAGGGATTGCCTTTTCTATAGTAAATTATTCAAAAATTCATTTTTTACTGTCGCAAATTTTAAATACGCCAGGGATTGCCTTTTCTATAGTAAATTTTGCAAAAAATAATTTTTTACTGTCGCAAATTTTAAATACGCCAGGGATTGCCTTTTGTATAGTAAATTTTGCAAAAAATAATTTTTTTCTGTCGCAAATTTTAATTACGCCAGGGATTGCCTTTTCTATAGTAAATTATTCAAAAAATAATTGTTTACTGTCGAAAATTTTAGTTACGCCAGGGATTGCCTTTTCTATAGTAAATTATTCAAAAATTAATTTTTTTCTGTCGCAAATTTTAATTACGCCAGGGATTGCCTTTTCTATAGTAAATTATTCAAAAAATAATTGTTTAGTGTCGCAAATTTTAATTACGCCAGGGATTGCCTTTTCTATAGTAAATTATTCAAAAAATTCATTTTTTACTGTCGCAAATTTTAATTACGCCAGGGATTGCCTTTTCTATAGTAAATTATTCAAAAAATAATTTTTTACTGTCTCAAATTTTAATTACGACAGGGATTGCCTTTTCTATAGTAAATTTTGCAAAAAATAATTTTTTACTGTCGCAAATTTTAATTACGCCAGGGATTGCCTTTTCTATAGTAAATTTTGCAAAAATAATTGTTTAGTGTCGCAAATTTTAAATACGCCAGGGATTGCCTTTCTATAGTAAATTATTCAAAAAATAAATTTTTACTGTCTCAAATTTTAATTACGCCAGGGATTGCCTTTTCTATAGTAAATTATTCAAAAATTAATTTTTTACTGTCGCAAATTTTAATTACGCCAGGGATTGCCTTTTCTATAGTAAATTTTGCAAAAAATAATTTTTTACTGTCGCAAATTTTAATTACGCCAGGGATTGCCTTTTCTATAGTAAATTATTCAAAAAATAATTGTTTAGTGTCGCCAATTTTAATTACGCCAGGGATTGCCTTTTCTATAGTAAATTATTCAAAAATTCATTTTTTACTGTCGCAAATTTTAATTACGCCAGGGATTGCCTTTTCTATAGTAAATTATTCAAAAAATAATTTTTTACTGTCTCAAATTTTAATTACGCCAGGGATTGCCTTTTCTATAGTAAATTTTGCAAAAAATAATTTTTTACTGTTGCAAATTTTAAATACGCCAGGGATTGCCTTTTGTATAGTAAATTTTGCAAAAAATAATTGTTTAGTGTCGCAAATTTTAATTACGCCAGGGATTGCCTTTTCTATAGTAAATTATTCAAAAATTAATTTTTTACTGTCGAAATTATAATTTCGCCAGGGATTGCCTTTTCTATAGTAAATTTTGCAAAAAATAATTTTTTACTGTCGCAAATTTTAATTACGCCAGGGATTGCCTTTTCTATAGTAAATTATTCAAAAAATAATTTTTTACTGTCGCAAATTTTAATTACGCCAGGGATTGCCTTTTCTATAGTAAATTATTCAAAAAATAATTTTTTACTGTTGCAAATTTTAAATACGCCAGGGATTGCCTTTTCTATAGTAAATTATTCAAAAAATAATTTTTTACTGTCGCAAATTTTAATTACGCCAGGGATTGCCTTTTCTATAGTAAATTTTGCAAAAAATAATTTTTTACTGTCGCAAATTTTAATTACGCCAGGGATTGCCTTTTCTATAGTAAATTATTCAAAAAATAATTTTTTACTGTCGCAAATTTTAATTACGCCAGGGATTGCCTTTTCTATAGTAAATTATTCAAAAAATAATTTTTTACTGTTGCAAATTTTAAATACGCCAGGGATTGCCTTTTCTATAGTAAATTATTCAAAAAATAATTTTTTACTGTCGCAAATTTTAATTACGCCAGGGATTGCCTTTTCTATAGTAAATTTGCAAAAAATAATTTTTTACTGTCGCAAATTTTAATTACGCCAGGGATTGCCTTTTCTATAGTAAATTATTCAAAAAATAATTTTTTACTGTCGCAAATTTTAATTACGCCAGGGATTGCCTTTTCTATAGTAAATTATTCAAAAAATAATTTTTTACTGTCGCAAATTTTAATTACGCCAGGGATTGCCTTTTCTATAGTAAATTATTCAAAAAATAATTTTTTACTGTCGCAAATTTTAATTACGCCAGGGATTGCCTTTTCTATAGTAAATTTTGCAAAAAATAATTTTTTACTGTCGCAAATTTTAATTACGCCAGGGATTGCCTTTTCTATAGTAAATTATTCAAAAATTAATTTTTTACTGTCGCAAATTATAATTACGCCAGGGATTGCCTTTTCTATAGTAAATTTTGCAAAAATAATTGTTTAGTGTCGCAAATTTTAAATACGCCAGGGATTGCCTTTCTATAGTAAATTATTCAAAAAATAAATTTTTACTGTCTCAAATTTTAATTACGCCAGGGATTGCCTTTTCTATAGTAAATTATTCAAAAATTAATTTTTTACTGTCGCAAATTTTAATTACGCCAGGGATTGCCTTTTCTATAGTAAATTTTGCAAAAAATAATTTTTTACTGTCGCAAATTTTAATTACGCCAGGGATTGCCTTTTCTATAGTAAATTATTCAAAAAATAATTGTTTAGTGTCGCCAATTTTAATTACGCCAGGGATTGCCTTTTCTATAGTAAATTATTCAAAAATTCATTTTTACTGTCGCAAATTTTAATTACGCCAGGGATTGCCTTTTCTATAGTAAATTATTCAAAAAATAATTTTTTACTGTCTCAAATTTTAATTACGCCAGGGATTGCCTTTTCTATAGTAAATTTTGCAAAAAATAATTTTTTACTGTTGCAAATTTTAAATACGCCAGGGATTGCCTTTTGTATAGTAAATTTTGCAAAAAATAATTGTTTAGTGTCGCAAATTTTAATTACGCCAGGGATTGCCTTTTCTATAGTAAATTATTCAAAAATTAATTTTTTACTGTCGAAATTATAATTTCGCCAGGGATTGCCTTTTCTATAGTAAATTTTGCAAAAAATAATTTTTTACTGTCGCAAATTTTAATTACGCCAGGGATTGCCTTTTCTATAGTAAATTATTCAAAAAATAATTTTTTACTGTCGCAAATTTTAATTACGCCAGGGATTGCCTTTTCTATAGTAAATTATTCAAAAAATAATTTTTTACTGTTGCAAATTTTAAATACGCCAGGGATTGCCTTTTCTATAGTAAATTATTCAAAAAATAATTTTTTACTGTCGCAAATTTTAATTACGCCAGGGATTGCCTTTTCTATAGTAAATTTTGCAAAAAATAATTTTTTACTGTCGCAAATTTTAATTACGCCAGGGATTGCCTTTTCTATAGTAAATTATTCAAAAAATAATTTTTTACTGTCGCAAATTTTAATTACGCCAGGGATTGCCTTTTCTATAGTAAATTATTCAAAAAATAATTTTTTACTGTTGCAAATTTTAAATACGCCAGGGATTGCCTTTTCTATAGTAAATTATTCAAAAAATAATTTTTTACTGTCGCAAATTTTAATTACGCCAGGGATTGCCTTTTCTATAGTAAATTTTGCAAAAAATAATTTTTTACTGTCGCAAATTTTAATTACGCCAGGGATTGCCTTTTCTATAGTAAATTATTCAAAAAATAATTTTTTACTGTCGCAAATTTTAATTACGCCAGGGATTGCCTTTTCTATAGTAAATTATTCAAAAAATAATTTTTTACTGTCGCAAATTTTAATTACGCCAGGGATTGCCTTTTCTATAGTAAATTATTCAAAAAATAATTTTTTACTGTCGCAAATTTTAATTACGCCAGGGATTGCCTTTTCTATAGTAAATTTTGCAAAAAATAATTTTTTACTGTCGCAAATTTTAATTACGCCAGGGATTGCCTTTTCTATAGTAAATTATTCAAAAATTAATTTTTTACTGTCGCAAATTATAATTACGCCAGGGATTGCCTTTTCTATAGTAAATTTTGCAAAAATAATTGTTTAGTGTCGCAAATTTTAAATACGCCAGGGATTGCCTTTCTATAGTAAATTATTCAAAAAATAAATTTTTACTGTCTCAAATTTTAATTACGCCAGGGATTGCCTTTTCTATAGTAAATTATTCAAAAATTAATTTTTTACTGTCGCAAATTTTAATTACGCCAGGGATTGCCTTTTCTATAGTAAATTTTGCAAAAAATAATTTTTTACTGTCGCAAATTTTAATTACGCCAGGGATTGCCTTTTCTATAGTAAATTATTCAAAAAATAATTGTTTAGTGTCGCCAATTTTAATTACGCCAGGGATTGCCTTTTCTATAGTAAATTATTCAAAAATTCATTTTTTACTGTCGCAAATTTTAATTACGCCAGGGATTGCCTTTTCTATAGTAAATTATTCAAAAAATAATTTTTTACTGTCTCAAATTTTAATTACGCCAGGGATTGCCTTTTCTATAGTAAATTTTGCAAAAAATAATTTTTTACTGTTGCAAATTTTAAATACGCCAGGGATTGCCTTTTGTATAGTAAATTTTGCAAAAAATAATTGTTTAGTGTCGCAAATTTTAATTACGCCAGGGATTGCCTTTTCTATAGTAAATTATTCAAAAATTAATTTTTTACTGTCGAAATTATAATTTCGCCAGGGATTGCCTTTTCTATAGTAAATTTTGCAAAAAATAATTTTTTACTGTCGCAAATTTTAATTACGCCAGGGATTGCCTTTTCTATAGTAAATTATTCAAAAAATAATTTTTTACTGTCGCAAATTTTAATTACGCCAGGGATTGCCTTTTCTATAGTAAATTATTCAAAAAATAATTTTTTACTGTTGCAAATTTTAAATACGCCAGGGATTGCCTTTTCTATAGTAAATTATTCAAAAAATAATTTTTTACTGTCGCAAATTTTAATTACGCCAGGGATTGCCTTTTCTATAGTAAATTTTGCAAAAAATAATTTTTTACTGTCGCAAATTTTAATTACGCCAGGGATTGCCTTTTCTATAGTAAATTATTCAAAAAATAATTTTTTACTGTCGCAAATTTTAATTACGCCAGGGATTGCCTTTTCTATAGTAAATTATTCAAAAAATAATTTTTTACTGTTGCAAATTTTAAATACGCCAGGGATTGCCTTTTCTATAGTAAATTATTCAAAAAATAATTTTTTACTGTCGCAAATTTTAATTACGCCAGGGATTGCCTTTTCTATAGTAAATTTTGCAAAAAATAATTTTTTACTGTCGCAAATTTTAATTACGCCAGGGATTGCCTTTTCTATAGTAAATTATTCAAAAAATAATTTTTTACTGTCGCAAATTTTAATTACGCCAGGGATTGCCTTTTCTATAGTAAATTATTCAAAAAATAATTTTTTACTGTCGCAAATTTTAATTACGCCAGGGATTGCCTTTTCTATAGTAAATTATTCAAAAAATAATTTTTTACTGTCGCAAATTTTAATTACGCCAGGGATTGCCTTTTCTATAGTAAATTTTGCAAAAAATAATTTTTTACTGTCGCAAATTTTAATTACGCCAGGGATTGCCTTTTCTATAGTAAATTATTCAAAAATTAATTTTTTACTGTCGCAAATTATAATTACGCCAGGGATTGCCTTTTCTATAGTAAATTTTGCAAAAATAATTGTTTAGTGTCGCAAATTTTAAATACGCCAGGGATTGCCTTTCTATAGTAAATTATTCAAAAAATAAATTTTTACTGTCTCAAATTTTAATTACGCCAGGGATTGCCTTTTCTATAGTAAATTATTCAAAAATTAATTTTTTACTGTCGCAAATTTTAATTACGCCAGGGATTGCCTTTTCTATAGTAAATTTTGCAAAAAATAATTTTTTACTGTCGCAAATTTTAATTACGCCAGGGATTGCCTTTTCTATAGTAAATTATTCAAAAAATAATTGTTTAGTGTCGCCAATTTTAATTACGCCAGGGATTGCCTTTTCTATAGTAAATTATTCAAAAATTCATTTTTTACTGTCGCAAATTTTAATTACGCCAGGGATTGCCTTTTCTATAGTAAATTATTCAAAAAATAATTTTTTACTGTCTCAAATTTTAATTACGCCAGGGATTGCCTTTTCTATAGTAAATTTTGCAAAAAATAATTTTTTACTGTTGCAAATTTTAAATACGCCAGGGATTGCCTTTTGTATAGTAAATTTTGCAAAAAATAATTGTTTAGTGTCGCAAATTTTAATTACGCCAGGGATTGCCTTTTCTATAGTAAATTATTCAAAAATTAATTTTTTACTGTCGAAATTATAATTTCGCCAGGGATTGCCTTTTCTATAGTAAATTTTGCAAAAAATAATTTTTTACTGTCGCAAATTTTAATTACGCCAGGGATTGCCTTTTCTATAGTAAATTATTCAAAAAATAATTTTTTACTGTCGCAAATTTTAATTACGCCAGGGATTGCCTTTTCTATAGTAAATTATTCAAAAAATAATTTTTTACTGTTGCAAATTTTAAATACGCCAGGGATTGCCTTTTCTATAGTAAATTATTCAAAAAATAATTTTTTACTGTCGCAAATTTTAATTACGCCAGGGATTGCCTTTTCTATAGTAAATTTTGCAAAAAATAATTTTTTACTGTCGCAAATTTTAATTACGCCAGGGATTGCCTTTTCTATAGTAAATTATTCAAAAAATAATTTTTTACTGTCGCAAATTTTAATTACGCCAGGGATTGCCTTTTCTATAGTAAATTATTCAAAAAATAATTTTTTACTGTTGCAAATTTTAAATACGCCAGGGATTGCCTTTTCTATAGTAAATTATTCAAAAAATAATTTTTTACTGTCGCAAATTTTAATTACGCCAGGGATTGCCTTTTCTATAGTAAATTTTGCAAAAAATAATTTTTTACTGTCGCAAATTTTAATTACGCCAGGGATTGCCTTTTCTATAGTAAATTATTCAAAAAATAATTTTTTACTGTCGCAAATTTTAATTACGCCAGGGATTGCCTTTTCTATAGTAAATTATTCAAAAAATAATTTTTTACTGTCGCAAATTTTAATTACGCCAGGGATTGCCTTTTCTATAGTAAATTATTCAAAAAATAATTTTTTACTGTCGCAAATTTTAATTACGCCAGGGATTGCCTTTTCTATAGTAAATTTTGCAAAAAATAATTTTTTACTGTCGCAAATTTTAATTACGCCAGGGATTGCCTTTTCTATAGTAAATTATTCAAAAATTAATTTTTTACTGTCGCAAATTATAATTACGCCAGGGATTGCCTTTTCTATAGTAAATTTTGCAAAAATAATTGTTTAGTGTCGCAAATTTTAAATACGCCAGGGATTGCCTTTCTATAGTAAATTATTCAAAAAATAAATTTTTACTGTCTCAAATTTTAATTACGCCAGGGATTGCCTTTTCTATAGTAAATTATTCAAAAATTCATTTTTTACTGTCGCAAATTTTAATTACGCCAGGGATTGCCTTTTCTATAGTAAATTTTGCAAAAAATAATTTTTTACTGTCGCAAATTTTAATTACGCCAGGGATTGCCTTTTCTATAGTAAATTATTCAAAAAATAATTGTTTAGTGTCGCCAATTTTAATTACGCCAGGGATTGCCTTTTCTATAGTAAATTATTCAAAAATTCATTTTTTACTGTCGCAAATTTTAATTACGCCAGGGATTGCCTTTTCTATAGTAAATTATTCAAAAAATAATTTTTTACTGTCTCAAATTTTAATTACGCCAGGGATTGCCTTTTCTATAGTAAATTTTGCAAAAAATAATTTTTTACTGTTGCAAATTTTAAATACGCCAGGGATTGCCTTTTGTATAGTAAATTTTGCAAAAAATAATTGTTTAGTGTCGCAAATTTTAATTACGCCAGGGATTGCCTTTTCTATAGTAAATTATTCAAAAATTAATTTTTTACTGTCGAAATTATAATTTCGCCAGGGATTGCCTTTTCTATAGTAAATTTTGCAAAAAATAATTTTTTACTGTCGCAAATTTTAATTACGCCAGGGATTGCCTTTTCTATAGTAAATTATTCAAAAAATAATTTTTTACTGTCGCAAATTTTAATTACGCCAGGGATTGCCTTTTCTATAGTAAATTATTCAAAAAATAATTTTTTACTGTTGCAAATTTTAAATACGCCAGGGATTGCCTTTTCTATAGTAAATTATTCAAAAAATAATTTTTTACTGTCGCAAATTTTAATTACGCCAGGGATTGCCTTTTCTATAGTAAATTTTGCAAAAAATAATTTTTTACTGTCGCAAATTTTAATTACGCCAGGGATTGCCTTTTCTATAGTAAATTATTCAAAAAATAATTTTTTACTGTCGCAAATTTTAATTACGCCAGGGATTGCCTTTTCTATAGTAAATTATTCAAAAAATAATTTTTTACTGTTGCAAATTTTAAATACGCCAGGGATTGCCTTTTCTATAGTAAATTATTCAAAAAATAATTTTTTACTGTCGCAAATTTTAATTACGCCAGGGATTGCCTTTTCTATAGTAAATTTTGCAAAAAATAATTTTTTACTGTCGCAAATTTTAATTACGCCAGGGATTGCCTTTTCTATAGTAAATTATTCAAAAAATAATTTTTTACTGTCGCAAATTTTAATTACGCCAGGGATTGCCTTTTCTATAGTAAATTATTCAAAAATAATTTTTTACTGTCGCAAATTTTAATTACGCCAGGGATTGCCTTTTCTATAGTAAATTATTCAAAAAATAATTTTTTACTGTCGCAAATTTTAATTACGCCAGGGATTGCCTTTTCTATAGTAAATTTTGCAAAAAATAATTTTTTACTGTCGCAAATTTTAATTACGCCAGGGATTGCCTTTTCTATAGTAAATTATTCAAAAATTAATTTTTTACTGTCGCAAATTATAATTACGCCAGGGATTGCCTTTTCTATAGTAAATTTTGCAAAAATAATTGTTTAGTGTCGCAAATTTTAAATACGCCAGGGATTGCCTTTCTATAGTAAATTATTCAAAAAATAAATTTTTACTGTCTCAAATTTTAATTACGCCAGGGATTGCCTTTTCTATAGTAAATTATTCAAAAATTAATTTTTTACTGTCGCAAATTTTAATTACGCCAGGGATTGCCTTTTCTATAGTAAATTTTGCAAAAAATAATTTTTTACTGTCGCAAATTTTAATTACGCCAGGGATTGCCTTTTCTATAGTAAATTATTCAAAAAATAATTGTTTAGTGTCGCCAATTTTAATTACGCCAGGGATTGCCTTTTCTATAGTAAATTATTCAAAAATTCATTTTTTACTGTCGCAAATTTTAATTACGCCAGGGATTGCCTTTTCTATAGTAAATTATTCAAAAAATAATTTTTTACTGTCTCAAATTTTAATTACGCCAGGGATTGCCTTTTCTATAGTAAATTTTGCAAAAAATAATTTTTTACTGTTGCAAATTTTAAATACGCCAGGGATTGCCTTTTGTATAGTAAATTTTGCAAAAAATAATTGTTTAGTGTCGCAAATTTTAATTACGCCAGGATTGCCTTTTCTATAGTAAATTATTCAAAAATTAATTTTTTACTGTCGAAATTATAATTTCGCCAGGGATTGCCTTTTCTATAGTAAATTTTGCAAAAAATAATTTTTTACTGTCGCAAATTTTAATTACGCCAGGGATTGCCTTTTCTATAGTAAATTATTCAAAAAATAATTTTTTACTGTTGCAAATTTTAATTACGCCAGGGATTGCCTTTGCTATAGTAAATTATTCAAAAAATAATTTTTTCTGTCACAAATTTTAATTACGCCAGGGATTGCCTTTTCTATAGTAAATTATTCAAAAAATAATTTTTTAGTGTCGCAAATTTTAATTACGCCAGGGATTGCCTTTTCTATAGTAAATTATTCAAAAAATAATTGTTTAGTGTCGCAAATTTTAATTACGCCAGGGATTGCCTTTTCTATAGTAAATTATTCAAAAAATAAATTTTTACTGTCTCAAATTTTAACTACGCCAAGGATTGCCTTTTCTATAGTAAATTATTCAAAAATTAATTTTTTACTGTCGCAAATTTTAATTACGCCAGGGATTGCCTTTTCTATAGTAAATTTTGCAAAAAATAATTTTTTACTGTCGCAAATTTTAATTACGCCAGGGATTGCCTTTTCTATAGTAAATTATTCAAAAAATAATTGTTTAGTGTCGCAAATTTTAATTACGCCAGGGATTGCCTTTTCTATAGTAAATTATTCAAAAATTCATTTTTTACTGTCGCAAATTTTAATTACGCCAGGGATTGCCTTTTCTATAGTAAATTATTCAAAAAATAATTTTTTACTGTCTCAAATTTTAATTAC
>CAWVNZ010000224.1:0-34881 GCA_963930735.1 Dioctria linearis
GAGTAGTCAGGAAATTGTCCAACAAGATGAGCGCTGCATCGGCAAATTGTTCAAGAGTAGCGGTTCTACGCTGCACTTTTCAAAAAGGCGTTTGGCAATCACCCAAACAAATAAACGCGATGATTTCAATTTTTAACGATTCTTTATTGCTTTTTATTACTTCTTCGTCTGCTTCGTTCTAAAAAAAAAATAACAAAAAAAGTCCAACTTGGCGTTTCTCTAAACAACTTCAATCAAAAACCTCGAGACCAAAAAATGGCGACTTCTCATCTCCTTTTTTATACCCTAGATGAAAGCTATGGGGTATACTAAGTTCGTCATTCCGTTTGTAACACCTCGAAATAATGATGGTAGAGCAAAATGGATTGGACCACCCATTCATAATATTAAAAGTTATTTTGATTTTTGCATGTCCCGTCTGTCCGTCCCGTCCGTCCGTCCGTCCGTCCGTCCGTGCGCACGATAACTCGAGAACGCGTATACTTAGAGAGCTGCAATTTTGTACATGGGACTTTAAAAAAAAAAAGTAAAATAAAGTTCGAAAATGAGACAAATCGGGCAACGCCTTCGTAGGGTTGCCATATAAAAATTTCGTTTTCCGCTATATATTTCGACACTGCCTGAGAACACGTCGACGTAGAGAGCTGAAATTTCGTACATGATGTTTTTACTACATTAGCAATTAAAATGTATGAAATGGACTAAATCGGGCAACTCTTTCTTGGTGTTGCCATATAAAAATTTTGGTTTTTAACGTATACTTTGAAAACGATAAGTCCAAGACATTTTTATTGTACTAAAAAACCTCTGCAGAATACGAAATCCTATAAAAATTGATTAAAAATTATTTTTTTCTGTGCGACAAACCCGTTCTAAAAATATATGCGAAAAAACAACTTCAAAATCAAACTTGAATAGATCGGTGACCATACGAAATTTTAATACGGGCATTCATCTAGGGTATCCTAAGAATTGGTCTTAGACCAATTCTAGCTTTTTTACTTGTTCTATCCTCACTCTAACCACTTATCTACAGGCCCACTTTTCGTCATCACAGCGAGCTGAAATTTGGAACCTGTGTGCCATGTCGCCATGTCCATGTCGCGTGGCAATTGAATCTGTCAAATTTGAACCGGAAATTTCCATGGAAAACCCGGAAAATCGGGAAAAATCATTTGAAAATTTTGTACAAATTTCATAAATGATAAATCCGTTTCAGGAAAAATGCAGAGTTTTCCGACTTTTCCGGAAAATTTTCTGATAAAAAAAATTTCTAAATTATGCAGGATCAAGTTCCCTATCAACTGGCATCATTACTTTCTCTCCGACAATGGTGAAAACTTGCAGAAAAAATCGAGGAAATTCATGTAAAACGCTTTTCCGGAGTTTTTCCGACCAAGGAAGCGTGGAAGTTGTGGAGCGAAAAGAATTGCATAAAGTTGCTTTTGTGGAAAACTCTATGGAAAGCCCGGAAAAGCGGGGAAAATCATCGGAAAAATTGTCATCGATGTGATTAGTGATAAATCTGTTTCAGGAAAAAATGCAGAATTTTCCAATTTAGTTTAACGTGAAAAAAACAGAAAAAAAACATAAGTAAAAAACGAGTTATCTATAAAAACTGAGGCCAAGCCGCATGAAAAAGTAGAAAATGAACTTTTCTTCACACACAGGGGTGGACTCAGATTTTATTCGCTGACAATCACCGATATATTTCAGTATGATCAATCAGAGGTAATAAGTGATTTGATTCATGAAGAGAAAGAATATTCAAGAGAAATGTCCCAATCAAAAAATCTGAGTCCACCTCTGTGTGTGAAGAAAAGTTTATTTTCTACTTTTTCATGCGGCTTGGCCTCAGTTTTGTTGGAAAACTCGTTTTTTACTCATTTAATAAAATTTTTACTACGTATAACAAAATTATTTATTGCTGTCATTCTCCATATTTGTCGAAATTTTATTTGCTTTTAACATTTTAATAAATGTTAACTTATTTACTGTCTTCTATTTCCCATATGTGTCAGAATTTTATTTGTTTCTTTGTTTAATAAAGTATCAAACGGTTTACTGACTTTCCTTCTTCACTTTCGGGTTAGCAATATTCATTCTTTCTATTGATGACGTGTTGAAATAGTCATGCTAAGTTACAGTGATTTCATGTATAGGCACAAGGCTA
The DNA here is from genome assembly GCA_963930735.1 of Dioctria linearis. Lineage (NCBI taxonomy): Eukaryota > Metazoa > Arthropoda > Insecta > Diptera > Asilidae > Dioctria > Dioctria linearis. Next base: position 2,174 of record CAWVNZ010000224.1, read on the forward strand.
GCAAAATAATCGTGCTCTGTGCTGCTCCATGTGGTTTGGCCTCTGTGCTGCTACGTGTGGTTTGGCCCTTTATAAAATCGGCCATAAAAAAACCATACAACGTTTTGAAGCATACAAACTACGACTGTAAGCAACCTACTTTAAGGCCACACATAAATGATGTGCTACGAGAGGTGACGTCATCTGGCTTACAAGATTTGTTTGGCCCGGGAATTGATTACTCTGGAGAATGCCAAAATAAATGTTGTTATTAGGGTTACCTTGGTTAATAGGGATTTGACAGGAGAATTTCGGAAAGGGCGGGGTAAGTGATTTTGTAATAATATGTAATATATAATTTTCTCCTAAGGTAATCAATATATACATAATTACAATTTTGATTATTTGGTGCAATAAATTCACCAAGAGGGAGGCTGTATAAATTATGGGAGATCTAAAGCAACAATATTGTGTCAGCAAATGGGAGACTGAGCTTACATGTATGTCCGAAACAGGGTTAGAATATAAGTCAGCATCTATGGATGTAGGTCAGTAGGTAATCTGAGAGCCAGTTTGAAAGTCCGAAACAATCGGCTAGCCCAGAGAATAAGCGCTTAGGTTCGGTCCACTGACAGCTTTTCACGTAGTGATGCTGATGAATGAGTCTTGTGACGTGGACTTATTCCGCCACCTTCTCAATTACTATGAGCGTAATAGCTCTTGGCTTGAATGGCAGTGACGAGTGCCACTGGGCGAATGATTCTTGTTATCGCGCTATAACAAGGATTAGTCTGCTCATTGGTTGCTCTTTATAAGCAGAGGAGCTGTCGGAGGAGCCGCTCGCATTCTTCGGGGATAATTGGAATTACGCTGGAGATACTTTCGAGTCAGGATGGTAGACCAAATTTCAAGCTGGTAAGAGTTCTATTACGACTGTTTTAGTGTCAATGTGAATGTTGCGCACACCAATTAGTGAAGGATGTAAAAAGCTTTCGCGCTCTAGGGGGGAAATAAACTTTTGTCCCGATTCCCTGGGGCTCCACACTGTCGAATTAATTAGAAATGATCGTTATTTACAAATAGCGTAAAAAACTTTTCCTTAGACTTAGTGTAAAAATTTTAGCGTGCGCCGGCTGCTGAAATGTCTGCCCTTTATTTTCTTTCAAAAGCCCTTGCACTTAATTTTAGAGTCTTCCTCACTTTCATCCGTCCTAAAAACCCAAGGCCAATAAAAAAAAGGAGAGAAAGGAGGGCAGGGTTGAACTTAACTCATCTCTGCGCGCTCTTTTAACAATAAACTTTATTTATTATAATAATAGCTGCTTTTATTTATCTCGCTGATCTTATCCGTTTCAATTTTATGTACGTAAAACAACAACAATGCACGATCAATTGTTGTTATTTTACGTACATAAAATTAAACCGGATCAGATCAGAGAGATAAAAAACGCAGTTAATATGTGCTTTAAAAATAACAGCTCACTGTAAAAAAAAATTGCTGCTAACTAAAATTCACTTGTCTCTAGATCACTGACAAAATAGCAAGTGCGGAACTTTTTCTTTATTCGAAAATGAATGGGGGTGGTGCGTTCCAAGGAGTGCGATTGCTATTTTTTTGACAGATTTAAATTACGAATTTCTCCAAATTGACATTTACTAAATTTTTCTCGTCTTCTGATTTTAGATTTGTCCTGGCAGGGGGATGGAATCAGCCCCAAATCAAACGATCGTCGTGGAATTGGATATTTCTGCTATCTGCTATATTTGTAGGTAAGTCCAGATTGATGTTGAGTCTTCTTTGGGTTTAATGTTGTGTTGTTTTCTTTGATTTATACCTCGTTTTTTTTAATGTATTGCTAACCATTTTAGGAATATTGTAACAATTTATATTTGATAATAACTCAGAAGATCAAGCTAATCATAAAATTCTGTGCTACAACATCATAAATTTTTTTATGTTCCATTACTCCATATAGTTTAACACTTTCTACTACCGAAAAATAATATTAATTCTTTGTATAATTATTCTTTTACGTTGGGGAAGTCATGTTGTATATTTATTCCGTCATGTACAGGTGACTAATTTCAAAGCATTTTTATAAACGTTTTTGTATTGCATATTATCCAAAATACTGACCTTTTTGCTATTGTATTTGCTTTTTTTCTTGAAATTTCAATCCTTTCGTTGATTTGAGGACCAACAATATTCCCTTGTTCTATTTTAGGGCAATATTTTTATAGTGAAAAATGCAGTAGTTAAAAGTAAGAACCGAAATCAATAGAAGATCTGTGCTGTGCTACAATAGTTTCTTCATCATTTAAATTTTATTATTAATCAAATTTCCAAGATGGCTGCGTAAGGTTGACTAAATTAATCTAATAGTACATCCTTTGGAGCTGTTATTTTAGTTTTCCAATTTTGATAATTTTGTCAAGAGTTTAAAATTATATTCTATTTACTTGTTAGATCTTCACATACCTATAGGAGCCGAAACAACTTTTACAAACAGCAGATATAGCTAGATATTTTCCCCTTTATAGTATAAATAAAAGTTTTATGGGACTAAAAACAACCTAGCTGACGCATATATGCAAGGTATTTCCGCCACGAAGCTCCATAAGGCGGGAGGTCATAGTAGCCACATATACAAACCGGCAGGGAAGGCCATCTTAACCGCTTCGGAGTTACAGGGTAAATAAGAAAATATTCTAGCTAGTTTTTCACGAAACACCCTATATATTAAAAAATACATGGTTTAGGTTCACAGTATGTCATTATATGAATATCGCATGGTCTTTCCAACGGCTGTTCAACCAGCTCTAGATTTCTCTCCACTGCGGTCTAAAATAAAAATTTGTTTTTTTTTTTAACTTAACCTATTTAAACAAAAAACCTAATTAACATATCTTTTTCTTTATAAAAACTATAAACTGTGGACTCTGGCCTTAATTGAACCTATTTCACCTATGTCCTAACTGTAGCCGTTAAAAATTAACTTTTAATCTATTCAGGTCACAGATAATTTGTTCCCTTAGTAAGTGAAAATACATAATTTTAAAAATTATCTTATAATTTCGGTATTAGCTGAATATCTTGTGAAAACTAGCTCTATTCTCTTAATTTCATATTTGGCTAGGTGTGTACTATCTCCTCCTGCCCCATAGTATATAGAGTAAGAAGGTATGTTCCACCTCAGTATGAGAGAAATACTTTTTTATTGAAATCTTAAACGAATTAATCGAGTTGAGTTTGTAAATGCATATTTAATAGCAAAAAATAAACAAAGTAAATCTTTTAAAATGGTTAATTGTGCAGTAAAAGGTTGCAAATTATGAAAAAAAAAAAATTTTTCCACACATTTCCTTGGAAATTTGGTAACTCATGACGTTGTGCTCAGATGGAACATACCTGTTACTCCATATTCCATGGTCCTGCCCTATGAACTTCCATGACGGAAACATCGTGGAAATAGGCTATACAGGATCACTCTCTAATGACGTTCAAGGAATTTTTCTCGGAAATCATTAAAGATAAAAATATGAGACCCGTAGGCAATTTGCAGAGTGGAATGAGGAAAATTTTGGTGATCTTAAAAATGAACCATTTTGAGATACAGAGCAATATAGGCTTGTTTTTATTATAATGGTTAGGATTGAGTCATGGGTAGAACTAGGTCAGCCGTAATATTTCTCTCCTGATTCAGCATAGAGAGAATGAGAGCTTGTTATATAAAGGGTTTTCCAATAAGAGGTGTTAGTTTAATTAGCCCGCTATTTCGGTAGATGTCACTTTTGGAGCTGTCATTTTTTGACATTTGACAAGCAGAAACTACGCCATTAATAAAAGTGGAACGATACATGATTCAACAACGCATTGGAATTATTAAAATTCACTATAAAAATGGTGAGAATGTGGCAGAGACGATTCGTAAAACTCGGACAAACGAAGAAAACCCAGGTTTGCCCATTCCTCGTCGTTCTTTGGAATTAGGCATTCCACAAACGTCATTACACCGTATTTTGCATAAAGATTTGGGTCTTAAGGCTTATAAAGTTCAATTAACACAAGAACTCAAGCCGGCCGATCATCAACAACGTCGAGTCTTTGCTGATTGGGTCCTTGAAATGCATGAAAATGATCCGGAATTCCATCGAAAACTCATCTTGAGTGATGAGGCCCATTTCCACCTCGATGGCTTCGTCAATAAGCAAAATTGTCGCATCTGGGTCTCGGAAAACCCAAGAGTTATTGTTGAGAAGCCTCTCTATCCTCAACGTGTGACTGTTTGGTGCGGTTTATGGTCCCGCGGGGTCATTGGACCTTACTTTTTCGAAAATGAGGCTGGAAAACAGTTACGGTGAATGGATTGCGCTATCGACAGATGATTAATAATTTTTTATGACCGGAATTTGATGGTATTGATCTGGACAACGTTTACTTTCAACAAGACGGCGCTACGTGCCATACAAGCAACGAAACCATTGATCTTTTACAGGAAAAGTTTCCGGGCCGTGTTATCTCTCGAAGAGGTGATCACAATTGGCCACCGAGATCTTGTGACTTAACACCTTGCGACTTCTTCCTTTGGGGCCACGTGAAAGAGAAGGTCTACGCCAACAGCCCAGCGGCGATTCAAATCCTCAAAGATGGAATTCGGGAGGCTATCGAGGACATAGGGCAGCTACTTTGCGATTTGGTTATGGAAAATTTCATGAAAAGGATATGGTCCTGTAGGCGTGGTCGTGGTTGTCATTTGGCTGATGTTATTTTCCATTATTAACGGCATACCTTCCTCTTTATAATGAAATAAAGATCCGATCATTTATCTCTAAAAATAGCATTTTTCTTTGAATATCAAAATAACACCTGTTATTGGAAAACCCTTTATTTCAACCAGCGATGCTAGACGTACGATAATTCTCCGTACATGTATGCGAATTTCTACTCAGGTACGATGTTCGAGGCAAAATGTATTCTCGTACGCGAAAGTGCGAGAATTTTGGCGTCAAATATTTTCTAACCAGCAATTTCACACTGTGAAAATACTACTAACAAAAGAGCAGTAACAGATAATTTAAGAACAATAATCAGAACCGTAACTCCCGGAATATTCATACAAGCCATGAAGTAAGACTTGAAAAGAGCATAGCGCCCGACATTACACAACTTTGCCTTGTCTTATTACAGAAGTTTTTCATGTAAAAGTAGCTCGGATTCCAAACCCCACAACTTCCATAAATTTGTTCTACATGTAATTTTCTTTAACACCTTAGAAGAAAACATATTGCTTCAGGGGAAAGTGCCGAGAGCATCTGCAACAATTATAGGCTAGTTTAGACGGTCTAGTTTTTGCGCGCCGCGCACGAAAATGGTGGGAGAAGGATATGAGCAGTGATGGAGGAGGTCGCGCACGAACATGATGTTTTTAAGAATTTCCTTTCGATTGTTTTCTATGCATTCGGGGAAGTTCAGAAAAATTTATATTTTTATCAATTTCTTCAGAAAAATGTGTTAACATCAGGTGATTCATTCAGCTTTGAACCATTTCGGTGAAAAATATTGTGTTTTTAAATTGGAATTTTAATTAAAATGTTTTGCGTAGGAATATAACAAAATGAGCTTAAGGTGGGGCCGAAAATTAGTTAAAAAACAGTTATATTATCAAGGCTTTGAGAACTTTTACAATACAAAACGTAAAGTATATAGAAAGGGACAAGACAACAAATCTTTTAAAGTAATTTGCCATGATAAAAAATAAAGTAATAGCCAATTACTATGCAAGACACACGAAATAAAATTCAAGTGTTCAAGATTCGCCAGTTGCCAGAAATCTAAGAGCAATTGCTAAACGTTCTGTAGGTTCAACGGAATTCATTATTATTATATTTTGATGCTGCAAATCCTTTTTAACACTTGATAGTAGCACGGTGAAAATATCTCGACTCTTGCGCAAATAATTTCGGTGAACATCTGCATCCAGCATAGGAATTAAAGCGCGTTTTCCTTTTGAGGATGAATTATTGGTGGTATTGCCAGTTATAAAAGTAAAAAAAAAGGCTTTATCAGCAAGACACCGAGACGATACTCCATCACTCAGACCACAAATATATACATAGTTCTGCCTCAATTTACGCTATCCGTTTTAACTCTTGCACATTCCATTGCCGATACCGAGATGATTTTTAGCAAGGAAAACCTAACAAAATGAAAATTAAGGAACAAGCTCTCAACAAACATTGGTCTAAGACCAACTCTTATGACACCCTAGATGAATGTCCGTATGTAATTTCGTATGATGCGAGTTTGATTTTTGAATTTGTTTTTCGCATATATTTCTATAAGGTGTGTTTTGTGTTCAATTTGTCAGAGTCGTGGCACTCGTGACACCCGAAGCTGTCACTTTGTTTTTGTTTGCTACTTGGGCTAACCCCGGGTTAACCCTAGCTGCTCCTGCTCTTGACTAGGAGCACCGCAGTTCTTGTTTAGAAATGTCAAAGAAAGAAGAAGAGGTTAGGAAAAAATTTGTGATTGGTAATTTTGACATTTGCTGCTTCCTTTCCGTGAAAACACGAACCTGGCACTTCGGAGCTAACAGCTTTTTGAAATAGTTCTAACATGTCCCCGAATGATCCAGCAGCAAACACGAAAACCTCAGGGCTCGTCGGATAACCAAATTTATAGGATTTCATATTCTGAAGAACTTATCAGTACATTGAAACCGTGTAGGGCTGATTGTTTTCACAGTATACGTAAAAATCCTAAATTTTTATATAGCAAAACCAAGAAGGGATTGCCCGATTTAGTTTGTTCTTGAACTTGAATATACTATTTTTATGAAAAAAATATGTACACAATATCAGCTCTCTACGTTGACGCGTTCTCAGGTAGTGTCCAAATATGTAGTGAAAAATGAAATTTTTGTATGGCAACCCTACGAAGGAGTTAACCCGATTTGTCCTATTTTCGAACTTAATTTTCCTTCTTTTTATAAAGCCCATGCGCAAAATTTCAGCTCTCTCGTTCTCGAGTTATCGTTCTCGTTCTCGAGTTATCGTGAGAACGAACAGACGGACGGATGAACAACGGACAGATATGCAAAAATCAAAATATCTCTTAATATTATGCAGTCCAATCCATTTTGCTCTACCATCATTTTTTCGAAGTGTTACAAGCGGAATGGCAAACTTAGTATACCATATAGATTTCATCTAGGGTATAAAAATAAAAAAAAATGTTACTATACAATCTTTAGCTTTCATTTTGCCGCCATTTCTCATTAATTTTTCGATAAACCTAGTGTACGAGAATTTTTCATGACGTATGAGATTTTTGTAAAGTTGGTACGAGAATCCATTTGCTACAGTCTAGCAACCCTGATTTTAACTTTTAATTTAGTAGCTGTGCAGGTTCGAACGTGATCGGACGTGTTTTTCGGAATCTGTTCTTTTTCTGTGTCAAAAATTGGTTTTGATGCTTGAAACTTCTTGATGTGCAGGATCTAGTAAGTATAAAGCATTTATATGTATTACTTATTTTATTTATTCGTCTGAACATTAGAAATGGGGTAATGGATAATAATTTAATATGAAAAAATTTTACTCGAAGATAAAAAGTAGCACAGGGTAGGAATCAGAGAATTGTGAAGGGGTAGAAATGAGTCATTGACTCATTCCTACCCATGTGAACCATTCCAATCCGTAGTCTATGTACATATATACTATCTACATGTATACCTATGTCCAATTAAATTTATTTCATAGCTTTAATGACTTATAACAATCATGCCCAGGAAATACGAAAGGACTTCGAATAAAGCTTCTTTTTCTTCTAAAGATATTATAGAAGGAAGCTAATAAAAAAAGAAGAAGCATTAAATCTCTCCGGTGATACTTAAAAAAGGAAAAGAAATGCTATTTAACAAAATATTCGAAAAACTATACAAGGAAGAGAATTTTAATAGAAGAACAAGAAGCGGTTCTTGAAGATAGATAATATGTTAGCAAGCGCTCAAAAATGTTTTACAGCATAACAGATAAGTTCGCTTATCAAATGGCCGTACATAATCATATTGATGTAGATAAAAAGTCGCATGAATGTAATTTGGCAGGAATGGAGTGGCAAAACAATTTTCGAAGACGTCGAAGTAACTTATCTAGAGACACATCGTTTAATAAACCCAACATATGGGTATTTTTCCACAATCTGGAAACAGTTCTAACATGTTCAAACTGCTTTCCAGGTGGAAAGAAATAGCTACAACCATTCATTTCATTCATCGAACTTAGAAAATAAGCAAGCAGACTTAGAAATATCAATAAATACGAAAATATATACAAAAAAATTAAATTATAGGTAAGCATACATTGACATGCGACGAGCTTCCTTCACTGTAAAGGAACGGATTACCTCGCTATAGTCCACAGAATGCATTATTTCTGACTCTATGTACAGCACATAGAGTGAATTGATATGATCTCCACTATGGTGGATCTTAAATAGTTCTCCGCTCGTTTTATTGCTGAAAATAGCCGTTCTGCTGAGCAGTTTGACTCTGGTGTACACAACAACATCCAGAGCGCTATTTCCACATTTGGATAAATGCCCGAAAAGCTTTTTGCGAGGATGTACTTGTTTAATTCAAGGACCGATTATTGTTTTCTCCGTGTAGCCTCAGCAGTTGACAAATGGGCTGGTTCGCAATCGCAGACACTCCTTTCCCAAGGTCCTGTCTAAATCTCCTAAATAGAAGGCTTTAATATGTGTGCCCATGCGGAGATTCCAAGCTATCTATCTCCATTAAAAGTTCTAGTAAGCAGAACTACATCTGCAATGAACCTGTCGATAATGATGTTGAATACGGTAACCCCGCCGGATAGTGTGATTTCAATCTAGTTTCATTTTACTTCATCAATTGAGAATTTGCCACCCCCTAAAATTGTCCACCCCCGAAAATTTTCCGCCCTGCACTGCATATTGGTAAATCAGCCCCTGTATGCAGGAACAATAAAGTGGATTACATTTTTTTTAAAGTCCTCGATGCGTATGTGATTTCCGCACCTAGCGGGGGCTCCCTAGAAGGTTGGGCCCTCAGACAACTGCCTAGTTTTCCTAGGCAGAAGTTCGCCGTTGGTTACTTTGCCATTTTCTATTATTACTATTAATTATTTTGCCTTTCACTATGCAGGTTCATGCTGAAATGGGTCTAAAATCTGTTTGCAAAGGTGTCAGCGCTAAGAGGGGAACCCTTGTAACTATATGTTCCATCATCAGTGTTTCAGGACAGTACATTGCATCTGTGATGATTTTTCCCCGCACACATTATAAAAACCATATGTTAAATGGCGCTCCAGCTTGGACTCTATGTTTGACTACACCATCGGTGTAGAATTGAGTCAAGCAGCGATGAAGAGTGCAACATGGAAATATTTTGTTCAATTAAATGAAGAAATGTTACACAATTTTAAGGTTAAGGAAGATTATGTGTTAGTAACATTTAAAACCCAGAGAAAAACCGCAGATTTTATATTGGAAAATCTATCAAGAACGTCGACGAAAATGGAAATATCGACGTTAGCTTTCTCCCAAAAAAAAAAAACAGAATTTTTTTATTATGCCTGCTGTGCCTGATTTATCACAACTAGGGCTGCGTGATGTGACAAGGATCTTGCCACCACCTATCTTTTCTGAACCAAAAAGGCAGCAGTCTCAGTATAAATTTTCTGTATAATTTAAACTGGAACTTAATTTTTTTTTATATTTTTTTCTTAATATTATATTTTTATACCCTAGATGAAATCTATAGGGGTATACTAAGTTTGTCATTCCGTTTGTAACACCTCGAAATAATGATGGTAGAGCAAAATGGATTGGACACCCACGCATAATATTAAAAGTTATTTTGATTTTTGCATGTCCGTCCGTCCGTCTGTCTGTGCGCACGATAACTCGAGAACGCGTATACTTAGAGAGCTGAAATTTTGTATATGGACTTTAAAAAAAAGTAAAATTAAGTTCGAAAATGAGACAAATCGGGCAACTCCTTCGTGGGGTTGCCATACAAAACTTTCGTTTTTCACTATATATTTGGACACTGCCTGAGAACGAATCAATATAGAGAGCTGAAATTTGGTACGTGGTGTTTTCATTGTACTAGCGAATAAAATTTCAAAAATAGACTAAATGGGGAACCTCCTTCTTGCTGTTGCCATATAAAAAATTAGGTTTCTTACGTATACTGTGAAAACGGTCAGTCCAAGACATTTTTATTGTACAAAAAACTTTTTCAGAATACGAAATGCTATAAAAGTGGTTATAATAACTTTTTCTGTCCGACAAACCGTTCTAGAAATATATGCGAAAAACTGCTTCAAAAATCAAACTTGCACATAAGGGTGTCAATACGAAATTTCATACGGGCATTCATCTAGAATCTAGATAATACCCAAGTCTTAGACCAATTCTAGGGTATAAAAATGGGCTAAATCGTGCAACCCCTTCTTAGCGTATTGAAATTCTAATTGCTGTAATTAAAATAGAATGATGAGTTAAGTTTAAAATTGAAAGATGAGTTATGATGATAACAGTTCAAATTGATCAGCCCTATCCAGGAATTGCCAGGATTGACAAGCAAAAGTTTCGATTTGCAGTAAAACTTTACTTGAGAAATATATTTGCCGCCATACACACTTAATTATAACCCAATCTTGAAAATATCTTATGAAAATTTATAATTCTTACAAAAACAAAAGGCTTTTTCTAGATGTTAATTTATGTTGAAGATATACTTACAGTTTGTACAAATCGGGGAAAATAAATGTTTCATCAAATACCAAAGCATTTCCAAACCATAAAAAATCGATAACAGTTATGAGTGAACACTTTTGCTAAAACCACGCAGCTCATATTCATCACCCAATATATGTAAATCTACCTCTAGCTCTCCTATTCACAATGGAGTTTCATAATCCTCGTCACAGTATTTCGGTGAAAATATATAGGATTTTTTTTTATTTAAGTACAGGTAATAAACAGAAAGTTATTGAGGATATACCTGACCTTATCCCACATTACATCGACACCGAAGAAAATAAAAAGTTTTATTGTGCACTCCTACGGGAAAGGCAGCTTTTGGTATCAATGGATCTGCACTCCACTCGGTGTTCTCTTTACCATTAAACCAATCATCCGGTGAAATTAGACCACTAAGCAGTGATCTTGCGAATACCCTATTTTCTAAATTTATTTCCTTGAAACTAATTATCATTGATGAAGTATGAATGGTAGGAGCTAAAATGTTTTCGCATATAGATGCTAGGCTTAAGCAAATTTTTAAGAGTAATTTAGCATTCGGTGGTATTTCGGTGGTAGTCTTCGGAGATTTAAGGCAACTTTCCCCGGTGGGAGATCCCTACAGGACAATAGCCGGTACTCCTCTGTGGAATCTGTTCAAGTATTACGAGCTCACTGAAATTATGCGACAAAGGGAAGATCGTACATTTGTAATGGCTCTAAATAACTTAGCCATTGGAGCTCTGACCGTTGGCGACGTTGGCCTTTTTCGGCAACGAATAGTGTCTCCTGAAGAAATTCCCCGCAAGGCCATTCATCTATTTCGCTCAAATGAAGAAGTTGATAATTATAATTGCTATAAACTGGGACTACTGAACACTGAGTTCACTACCTCGACGGCAGTAAACAAACTTAAAGGTCCTGTGCCAGAAAATAGTCAGCAAAATATTCTGCGGTCAATACTACTTTTCAAGACTACTGAAACAGCGGGACTGTCTAGTAGTATTTGCTTGAAGGTCAGTGCAAAGTACATGATCACAGTCAATGTTGACACCGCTGACGGACTTTTGAATGGTGCCTCTGAACAACTGATGCACATTGACTATGGCACTGTGGAGGATGGTTCCCGCATTCCTATTCGTGTCTGGTTAAAATTTGAAAAATCAAAGAGGCCAAATATACAAAATGCCTCTTGAAATCCAACAGAAAAGATTGCGAAGTCCTTTCAGTATAAGCGAAATAACCAAATTTCAGTCGAACGCACCCAGTTTCCAGTAGTGCCAGCAGAAGGAATTACAATTCATATAAGTCAAGGCGCCACATATTCGAAGGTAGCTGTTCATCTAAAGCCCGGGATTACCAGGTCTTCCTTATATGTTGCTTGTTGTAGGGCCACGAATGCTTCCGGACTCTGCCTCTTAGGGAACTTCAATCCACCGAAACCTTTCTCCCCCACAGATCCTGTTCAAGTTCAAATAGTTACTTTACGTACTGAAAAGGCGCTTCAAATCCACTTCCATTTTCTCTTGGATCGTTCTGAATCTTCTCCATGTTTGGTTTTATATCAGAACGTTCAAAGTTTCCATGCTCACTATCAGGACATAATAAGTGATAGCCTCATTATCACTTGTGATCTGCTTTGTTTCGTTGAAACATTGACTTTGCCGGGTGAGGAATACCCGATTCCTGGATATACTACTTTTGAGCGGTTAGACAGTACTTATTCGGAAGGATGGAAGAAGAATGGTATTATCTGCTACGCGAAGTATGACATTTCAAATGAAATAAGGGTACTTGAAAGCAAAAACGTACGTTTTATTCCGGTACTGTAATTCTCACTTTCTTATTCTTTATAGGAATCCTACATTCCCTAAACGTCTAGCAGTTTCTGAAATATCCAGCATTTTTTAACATATTACTATTTTAGGTAATTTTAACGAGAACGTTCGCATTAGTGCCCCAAGAGAGTCCATGAGGTGCAACTTATTTCGCTCGGGGCTTCAAAGTTTACTTCATGAGCAAACTACTACCACTACTGGCCGTACTCAAATTGATTGGGCGTTTTCAAGCGTGGACGCAAACACAGTCAGTACAACAACGTATGAGACGACGTACAGTTACCACGACTGTATTTGCGTAAGACTTGAAAGAAACCTTTTCAATTAGTAGAGAAAGACACAATATTTTATTTACGCTACTAAATTTCTTTGTAGTCACTTCTTCGGTTGCCTTATTATACCCCAGATGAAATCGCTGCTCTTTGTTTTTTTTCATATGTAATTTATTTATTTTATTTAATAATTTATCTATTTATTTATTTATTCTTTATTTGTTGTTTGTTTTGTTTGTATTTGTTTATTTTTTTTTCAAATTTTTCCCTTGGCCATAATGGTAGCTATAGGGCGCGTCCACAGGTTGCGGATAGTGGAACGACCTATAAATATATACGGTAATACCCATATATAGTAGGTTAGCTGCGAATATTCAAATAAGCAGCCGCGGACAATACATCTAAAAATATTTAAACAAAATTTAGCTATTGATACACTGAAGATGTCAACGATTTCATCTAGGGTATAATATTATTGGTCTTCGACCAATTATAACTTTTTCTCTTGTTTTAGTAATGAATTGCTTTTATTTGTTAGGTTTTTTGTACCTGTTATAATGTTATTAAAGATTAATAAAATATAATTGTTTTGTTCTTTTCATGTTATTCCCTTGACCCATTCCTACCCTCACTGGGTAGTAATAAGTGAAACGTGCATGCATTATATTTTTTCTTCTATAAATAATATTAAATTTTCTTTCGTACTAAAACGCACAAAATCAGCAAAATCATAAACTTTAAAGACGTAGGATTTAAATAGAAATCATTCATATGCGATGAAAATAAAAGTGTCTCAATCTTACTTTTGAGTAACCCTGTAGATACTACTCCACAAAATAAATAAGTTTTATAATAGGTCATATATTCTTAAATTACCTAGCTTACCGACAAGTCTTGAATGGATGGTTGACACTATCGAAAGCTTTCGAAAAATCTAATAGTTGGTAGTCAATATCGTGACCTTGACACTTTTTGATCAATTTAATTTTTCTGGAAAAATGTTCATTCAGTAAAGATTTTTTTGTAAAAATATGAGATTAAGAATCGTCATTTTTGAGAATTACTTCTTAGCTTTTGCAAAATGTATACCTACTCTGCGAAATTATTTTTAGTTTGGAAATAATCGTAGGGAAGTGGGAAACTCCAGAATTCGCATTAGTTTCATTAATTTTCAAAATGATATCAAAAACTATCAAATATTGGCTCACATACTTTTACGATTACTTTGAACGATTTTGGGGAAAAGAAAATTACCTAATTTATAAAATAAAAAACCTAGGAATACAAAAATTGTTACCCAAGAAGAAAAAAACACTGAAAAGTTAACTTAAGAAAAAATCACGACTATTCACAAAAAGCAAAAAAAAATAAATAAATAAAAAATTAAGTGGTTAGAAATTCCCCTCCGATTTAAGTGAAGCGTTCAGATTTCATTTAATTAGGAGTCGTTCATTTATTTGTTTAGGGTCAAGTTAAAACAGACAGCAAAAAAGGAAAAGAAGTTTAACTTGAGAATATTTTATGGCTGCGGGAAACCCCTATCACAATTTAGGTATTCACCCCCAAGTTATCCTTGGCTGGGCCATATTAGGGGGGCGATAAGATGATATTGTGTACAGTCAAGGGAATTTTAAAGTTCGGATTTCTGATTTTTTGTGTCATGATTTTTAAAGATTTTTTCATTTTAATTTTGACTTTATTTATTTGCAAACTTATCCAAAACTCTTTTGTAATGAATGAAATTTTATTGTTAATTGATTTCAACAAAATTTATTCCCTTCCAACAACTCTCATTATTCCCACTTGCTCATACTCTGGAATTGGATATATTTTCCCGTTTTTCATAAATACCCGCGTACGTTTCTTATTATATAACATCGAAGGAAAATTTATGCACTCCATCATTTCTTCGTTACCTTATTATTTTCCTTAGAATGCAATGAGTCGTTAAATTTCGATATTCCGCCGAATGTATTATTCCTGTATGTAGAAGCAATGTCGATAGGACCTAAATATATATGGGGGTACCTCCATTTTGCGTATTTTTGTCCCCCCTATATATAGAGCGTTCGCGAAATAATCAAAATTTACAGCAGAGAAAGAGCTCTTAAAATGTCATTTCAAATGGAGTACACTCAACTGTAGGGCATAAATTATGGCAACTTTATAGCAACATCCTGAATGAAAGTGAACGCGCCGAGTATGCCATTAAGGAAATATGTCGCCACATAAGAAAGCGGCTCTCTGTTGAATGTTCTTAAAAAGCAATTTATAGAGACGCATTTGCACCAAAGAAGTAAATTCCCAGCCATGCTTCTTAACAAGTTATAAATGTTGATCTTCAACGAATGCGCTATGAAACTGTTATTTTCAACTGATTTACATGAGAGTTTTCCTATAGGACAATAAAAGTGTGGTTTTGATTCATATGCATACATATTCATTTTGGGCTGGGTTGGGTTATAGAGAATCTTGAAAGGATGAAGTCATAATGTATTTGCTTTTGCATAATTTTCGCTGATATTAAACCAAAAAAGTGTTTTTTTTTGTAGCTCTAATTGCTTTATTGCTCTAATTTAAGGTGAAATTTATGTAAAACCACCATTACAGTTAAGTGGAAACCTTGTAATGTGTAGATGAGTAACATCTTACTAAAATTCCATTTGTGATAATTGGTAGATGTACATTGGCGTAGCTAGGACTTTTTTCTGGGGTGGGCCAGGTCCCCCAACTGTCGTAAGTAGGTTTTAACAAACATTTTGTTTGCAAAATATACCAGCTCATGAGTAATCCCAGCTTTTGACCGAAATATTCTATGTATTGCTCTGAGCACTTACAAAATAACCTAGAATGCCTAGAGCCAATGAAAATTCATAGATTAAAAAACCCATAAAGTGTCTAAAGTTATAGAGAGTAGGTACAGGGAGTCTATAAGTTAGTTACAGATCCCACAAGAAATATAATCTATATTCTAAAACATAATTTCCGCTAAAATAACTCTGCACACAAAAACTTCATAAAATTATTCTCATTTTACAAGTCGCAGACATCGCGAACATTCAAATTATTGTGAAAATAGATTAGTAGATAATTTAATTTTCGAATTGAGTGAAAGTGTATTCGATTCTTTAATCCCAATGAACTATTCCATACAGTTCACTCCAAACATCCGACGCCATTTAAACATTTCTTAAATTATAGGAAGTGGTGTATATTTGAAAAATAAAATAAAATTTGTATGATTTATAAAGAAAAATAAAAGAAAGTGGTATCGTTTAATTTACAGAGACTTTTATTTTGCAATTCCCATCCTTTCCTTCTCTCACGTATTAATGAAAATAACTCAAAATCCTCAACCTAATGCCCGTATTTATTGGAAGTACCAGTACCTGGTACTGGTCCTGACTCATACTTCTAATCTATTAAGCACAAGTTCCGGTACTGGTACTGGTACTGGTACCTGGTACTGGTCCTGACTCATACTTCTAATCTATTAAGCACAAGTTCCGGTACTGGTACTTAAAAATTTTCAAGTACAAGTCCAGATACTGGTACTTATAAGGTTCAAGAGCTTTCGAAAACTCAAATCCGAAATTTTGAAAAGTTTATAGCCAGCTAAATAATTGGGTGAGGCTTCCATTTACGAAATATCATAAAATATGTTGCAAAAACATATAAAATGAAACAGTTGGAAGTTGTTCATACATTACTTTAGTTTGGCTTTAGCAAAAAAAAGATCAATCAGATTTTCATTGCCTTTGTGTAGCATTTACAAGCCCTGCAAATGAAAATCAATCCTTAACATGTGCGGAGGAATAGAGCGCTTTGCTGCACTTGATTGTCAACCTTCTCAATAATTGCGCTAATTGTCTCTCTATTTTACTGAAAGCGGTGAGATTTCTTGCACATAACCTTTCTTATTAGAAGGCGAATTTAAATAATTTACAAGAGCTGAAGTACTTCGTGTTATGGCGGTATTTGTAGTAAATGCGTTAAGTACCAGTATCGGATATTGTACTTGAGTACCAGTTCCGGGACTTGTTGTACTTGTATGTAGAAAACATTTAAATCCAGGTCCTGATTACTGGTACTAATACATAAGTACATGTACTTAAGTAATTTACAAGTCTGAAGTTAGATAAACATTTTAGATCAATTATTTACGTTTTTATAAGCGCTAATAAAGATATATTTAAAGTTTGTGTACGCCTTTTTTTGTACAAACTTATTTAGCACCTGTTGCGCTGTTATAGTTTGTTTTAATTTTCTCGTTATCAATGTTTATGATTGCCATGTTCGAAAACCTCTCCTGAAGCAGGTGCTCTTAACCAAGTTTTAATTCGATGGAAAAGATTCGTTCACAGTCGGCCTAACTGACAGGAAAACCCAGAGCTGATTGCAACAACTTTATAAATTTCGGCAGAAGTCTTTATTAATTTCTGCTTCAGTCTTTCCAAATTTACTACATATTATTTATTATCTTTATTTCAGCCTGTAAAGTAGAAAATGTCTAAATTGAAATGCTTTTTTTAATTTTCTCAACTGCCACTCCATGTTTCATTCTATTTTTGAAGTTAGTGATAATGTTGTCCATCACTTGGTTGTATCTAAATATGTATCTTCCAATTTTCGGATGGCCTTGGCCTTGCATCAATTGGAAAGTCTACTAAATTACTTTAACCTAAAGTTGACTTTATCAGAAAATCTTTTGCTCTCTCCGGTTGCCATCTTCTTTTCGAGACTCGAGTAGGTTCTAGACAAAGTTTAATGTTTTTCTGTGAATTTCTCGGTTTCCTAAAGTATTTATTGCCTCCTAGAGTTCTAATACAGTTTTAATGTAACGTAATAAGAATATCATTGAAGTTTTAATGGCGTAGTAAATATTTCTTCCTTATAAAGATAATCAGCCTTATTACTTAATCCGTTAGGATTAGAATGGAAAAAGCTTGAAAAAGTTTTTTTTTCCGGAAAAATTAAACAAAGTTTTACGAAGGTATAAGGTACATATCAATTTCCGCACAATTTTTAAAATAGTTCTGCAAGATTTCTCCTACGGATTGTGCCTTTGTCAAAATTCAGTGGAATCAGAGCAATCTCAGAATAGTTTTTAAAAGTTTTAAAAAGATTTTAATAGGCAGTTTGAAGAAAAGAGTTCATTAAAGCCTTTTCGAATCCGATTCGAACGGATCCAATTTAATTAGGCCTAAGATTGTACGACTAAATGAATGTTTTTTGGGAATTTTCATAATTTCCGGGGGGGGGGCAGTCCGCATTCTGCCCTGGCCCCTACCTAGTTACGCCAATGTAAATGTGTCTGGTTTGTTATTTGTATTTTTTACGGGTTTCCTCATTTTTATACCCTAGATGAAATCTATAGGGGTATACTAAGTTTGTCATTCCGTTTGTAACACCTCGAAATAATGATGGTAGAGCAAAATGGATTGGACACCCATGCATAATATTAAAAGTTATTTTGATTTTTGCATGTCCGTCCGTCCGTCCGTGCGCACGATAACTCGAGAACGCGTATACTTAGAGAGCTGAAATTTTGTACACTGACTTTAAAAAAAAAGTAAAAGTTAAGTTCGAAAATGAGACAAATCGGGCAACTCCTTCGTGGGGTTGCCATACAAAAATTTCGTTTTCCGCTATATATTTGAGCACTGCCTGAGAACACGTTGACTTAGAGAACTGAAATTTGGTACATGGTATTTACATTGTACTAGCAACTAAAACTTCAAAAATGGATTAAATCGGGCAACTCCTTCTTGGTGTTGCCATATAAAAATTTAGGTTTTTTACGTATACTGTGAAAACGATCAGTCGAAGACATTTTATTGTACTAAAAACTTTTTCAGAATATGAAATCCTATAAAATTGGTTTTAATCAGTTTTTCTGTCCGACGAACCGTTCTACAAATATATGCGAAAAATCATTGCAAAAATCAAAATTGCTCAAATGGGTGCCCATACGAAATTTGAAACCGCCTTCATCTAGTTCTAGGGTATCATAAGAATTGGTCTTAGACCAATATTAGCTTTTTTACTTGTTCCTACTCGTTATGCTCATTTTGAGCATTTAGTGCTGTTCTGGTGCATCTGTTTCAATTTTCAGTTTTTTTCGCATTATATTTACTCTCACTCACTGACTTATAACAATGGACTGAGCAATTTGCTATTTCATGGGGCACAAATATTGTGTTTCTGTATATAACCGTTAGAGCACTCTTTAAGACGTTTACTACATAAAAAACATGTAAAACTCAACCATCAGATGGAATTTTACACCCGAAAATCGAATTAAAGTAAAGAAATTTATTTTCTTGTGCCCCAGTGATAATTTTATCGCTTATAAGAAATTAAACACATTCCGACTTCTATTTTCAAAAGTTATTCTTACCTGAATCCAGCGTATGGTCACGAGAGACGGAGCATGGTAAAAATTATCTTTACCTTATTCTTTCCGCGGTGATTGCATCTGTAGTCAACATAAAAATATCAAATGGCATAAGAAAACGTTCAGTAAGCAATATTTTGTGTTGGTAGCTCCAACTCTACAATAGAGCGAAAGGGCAACTGTAAAACTTGTGCCATTCTTTCCAATAGGAAAATGGCAATACGCTCAGTTCATTGTTATAAGTCAGTGTTCTCACCGCTCTGAATTAGTTGTTTTTCATTTTAACTATATAAGTTAGTTGTTTCTGTGCCTGGTTGTTGTGAAAGCTGAAAGCTTAAAATATACAAATAAAAAAAACAAAAGCAAGGAAAAAATTTAGGATTGGTGTAAGACCAATGCTTATGATACCCGATATCAATGCCCATATGTAATTTCTGATGGTCCCCATTCTGTGCAAGTTTGATTTTTGAAGTGGTTTTTCGCTGTACAATAAAAGTTATTATAACCAATTTCATAGAATTTTATGTTCTGAAGAGCTTTTCAGTACAACAAAAACATCTAGGACGATTTTTTTCATACTATACGTAAAAAATCTCAATTTTATATGGCAGTATCATAAAAGGGTTACCCAATTTTTGAAATTTTACTTATTTTTATGAAAACGCCAATGCAAAATTCCAGCTTTCGGCGTCGGTGCGTTCTCAAGCAGTGTCCCATCTACGTGCTTAGATACTAATGGCGCTTCATATAATATATTGACTTCGAATTTGGCAGATTTTCCTTTTTTTTTACGGTTAATTTCGCAAACTTTGACATATAACCTGCCAACTACATATACTGATTTTATGGTCCATATACTGATAAGAATTCCATACAGATTTTTATACTGATTAATAAAATTTATTATCTCTCATTGAACTGATCTGAAGAATATTCGTGGTTTCAAGACTGCTCGTGGTCTTTGCGAAAATTTCCTGACAGCTCAATGAAAGAGTTGTGTGCAAAAATACGTATGATGTGATCAGTATTTGGCAGTATTTGAGCAGTGCGGATACATACAATTATAATGCACCGATGAAAAACTAGATAACACTGTGGGATAACCCAGAATCTGCTAATAGAAGACACTTATTTCAATACTTATTTCATACATATAGACGCTGGAAGGGTGCTGTTCATGAATTTTCGCTCCATATTTTCCTAACTCGTAAGTTACGGTTGAGGGCAAGCCTCCTGACCACAAAAAATTTGGTTGGCTACCTGAAATTATTCCAAGATTACATAGAGGAACCAATGGCCAACCAAATTTCAGAAGTCATGCCGAAACGCCATATCCTTGAAACACCATTTAAGGTGATCTTGAGAGACCGTCAACAGTGACACACTGGGGACCTACCCTTTAAAAAGGATCTCTTAAATGGTACACGGATCGGTTCAAAATTGAAAGTAGAGCAGGCGTGGAAATATATGGGCACAGTTTTCATCTTGCAAAGTCACTGGGAGCATCACCAACCATTTTTCAGGCCTTAGAAATCTGCGCTCGTGAAATAATCCACAAGAATATACGTGGAGTCAAAATATATCTAATATCATTCAAGCAGCACTTAAAGCGTTTAACTCGTTTACCTTGGAGTATAATCTGATTTGGGACTGTCTCACTGTCTTGAAGCAACTGGCTGAAACATACAGGGTGACGCTGATTGGGTACCAGGACAGGAAGGCGTTAAGGGCAACGAAAGCGCAAAGGAAGGAGCCAAATTTATGGTTATTAGCCCTGGAAAAATTCCCCGGGGTTGAGACGAAGCGAAGAAGTTTATAAAGTATTCGCAACAGTAACCAAAAGCATTCCTCACACTCAGCAGAAAGGAACTAAGGCTCATAACGGGCCCATTTACTGGGCACTGCCCACTTAGATATCATCTTAAAAAGATGAGTAAGGTCGATGGTGAGACCTGTCGCTTCTGTATGGAAGACGATGAAACCGCTGAATACGTCTTGTGTGCTGTGCCACATCATAGGTTTTATAAAAGACTTTAAGTCCGCATAGGCCCCCTAGCGCATGTAGGAATAATGTCACAAAAGATCTTATATGTCGCGGTGACTAAATGAAATGCAGAAGTCCTGTCTGCATCCCCCTAATAATAATAATAATAATAACCGTGATCAATCTTAGGACCTCCCCTCTTTAGTCTCTATATTAATCAGTTCAGTTTCAGTTAAGTTTTATTTCAGTTTGACCATGTCTTATACCGGACAGAGACTAGCAATTTCAATATTGCAATTTGCGATAAAGCGCAAGTTTGTGTCTATATATTGAAAAACAGCGCGGTATACGCTCGGTGTACACTCAGTATGTCGAACATTGGACCTCAATATTTAAATTGCGAAAAATTTACGCCGTATATTGCAATATGACCCTAGTTTTAAACCATAATCAGTTATTACACGAACCATTTAGAACGAAATTTATACTGCAAGTTGGCTGCAACTTTTTCTGACATTTAATAATTGACACTTATCAAGTTGATGTGTCTATTTCGTTTGTATTTTCCGTATAGATAAGTAATTTCACAATATTTGCTGACATTTGCTGACATTCTGTACGTTGCGGGGAACTTTCTTAAGTCAAATGAGAAATTAGATGACAAACCAAGTTGTAAGTTTCCTAATAAATTTATCAAAATCGTAAACCGCAAGTGTGTCTCCGAAATTTTTTATATTGCAATTGGCATAATTGCAAAATCAATATATCTCAATATTGAAATCGCAAGTCTGTCTCCGGTATTACATTTTGTTTACAAAAGAGACAGAAATTTTAAGTATAGCCCTAGAACATTTCATTCATTCAACTAGTATAATTTTTATAATTAGTAACTAATACCCTAGACACACAGCACGATCTAATGAATCATTAGAACTAACTATTGATTAAAATTCCGTGTGTCACGTCATTTGGCTCGAAAAACAGATGATAATGAAGTACACTAATGAAGTGTTTTCTTCCTTCATTATAGCTATAATGAGGAAAAATGTGCTAGATTTGGCATTTAATTTAAATATGAAGCTCCGCTGTGCATCTGCTGATTTGAAAAATAAGAAGAGGAAATGCAAAGCACAAAGTAATTATGTCAAAATATTTTTTAATAAATTTTTTTTTCATTTCTCAATCGGTAAATGAAATAAAATAAAAATAAATAAAACTGAAAATTAATAAAAACGAAGTTTATCGCGCTGATTCCTTCCATATCGCTTCTTCAATGTCGTCAGTAATCAAAACCAGTTTGACAGTACAATTTAATTAAAGAAATGGCTGTGTGTATGCAGTTTATAATGAATCATTATAGACTAATGAGTGGTTAGTTATTTCTTCATTAAGAGCGCTGTGTGTCTAGGGCATTACGGGGATATTAAGTTATAACGATATATTGAACAAATTACCCTAGGATAAAACGTACAAACTTAACTTAAACTTACTAACTTAACCTAAACTTATGAACTTATTCTACATACTAACTAGCTAGACAAAGTTGCCGTATTAGGATATTATCGGGGCGCGGAGCTATTTCGCTTATTTTAATGCTTACCAATTTTACAGCAGCTACAGGGTGGGGAAGTGAAACGGTAAATCAAGGATCATTTTCAAATTTTTTTTTTCTACGCAATTTGAAGTTTTTTAATGTCAGATCGTGCACTAGACGACCAAACCGCGGTCCCGTAAAACATTGCAGCTTGAAGGATAATTTTGAAAATGATAAGTTTATTTTCCAGAATCAGGGTTGAACTATGATTTAAAAAGGCATACAATGTTTTGAATAACATGTTTACTCTTTTTAGAATTGCAGTTATGTGTTTGGCGTAAGTAAATTTTGTGTCGAGAGCAAAACCTAGATTTTTCACGTGGTCAGTCCATAGAATATTAATGCCGTTTGATATGAGGTTGGCGGTTGGAAGGTATGACATTTTTCTTTTTCGCGTGAAAAAAGTGGATTCCACTTTTTCGTGCATGAAGTCCTTGGGTGCGTTCATTGACACGATAGCGTCCTGTAGCGTTGTGATAGCGTTGAGTTGTGAACAAATGTTAAAAGAATTATTTTGACAGTTAGTCACTACTTAGTGACTCTTTTGTAACCAAATTGCAGTGAATTCAAAAGAGAATAACGTACCAAATCAAATATTTTTGACGTTTGCAAAAAATAAGTAAATTAAAAGTAATCACGAACGTCAAATTGCAAATAGCGTTATGGTTGGAAGATACTTTTTTTTGACATTACAAGGAAATAAAGTAATGCATTGAAATTGATTTATAATAAAAAAAACACTTGTTGGTTCATCACACAGGCCATATTGTTCTCATCAACCAAAATTGATATATTTTCTGCTTCCATTTCCATATCAATGTCACTTTCACAACACAAATTTATTATCGCACAACTTTACTATCCTAAATACGGGTAGTGAAATAATGCGCGCTACCTTTTACTCTTGGCCGTCCCAGTGAACGCATGAGGAAGTAAAAGGAAGTGACTATCTGTCATTTGCTGTGTACAGTGAACGCACGATAGCGTTGTGTAGTGACTCGGGAGTGACATTAAGTCACTATTTTTCTGTCGGTGAACCCATCCCTTGTTGCAAGTTAGATTGTATTTTTTTTCTGCATCAGAGCTAAAGATAGCTGTATCGTCTGCAAATACCGAAGAATAACAATTTCTGATAGTGGCATAATCTGCAGTGAATAAGTTATACAATATTGGTCTCAGGACAGATCCCTGAGGAACACTAGCAGTGGCCTGTTTGTTACTATAGACGCGCAAGTTATCATGGATGAATTCCACCAGATCAACGGGAAAACTAAGATTTGACATCTTATAAATTAGTGCATCGTGCCATACCAAGGCAAATGCTGCTTGTACATCAAGAAATACAACTTGGTTTTTACATGTTTGACGATTCCCACAGGCGGTTGTATTTTATTATGTCCTGTCCTGAATCCAAATTGGTGATCAGGTAGAATGTTATCATCATAAATAAAGCTTAAAACTTTCCTCTCGATGACTTTTTCTAGGATTTTTGATAGATTATTTAATAGGCTAATAGGGCAGGAGTTTGCACGAACATCAGGTGGCTTTCCAGGCTTTAGTAATGAAATGATTTTAGTTAACTTCTATGCTGACAGTAAGTACTGGAACTTTAAGGAAAAATTTATTATAAACGTAAGATAACGTGGGATAACTTGGGAAAAGCGTTTACCCACGAATTGAATACACCATCATGCCCGGGGGCTTTCTTACCATGAAGATACTTTAGTATGCTTTGAATCTCTTTAAGTATGCAGTAATAGGAGTGATCGATCTCGATGTGTGCTATATTAGCTATGTTTTAAACAATTTGCCATATTTTGCCATAGTAAGCACCATTTTTGGGTTCTCACTATTTATATATGAAATTAAGACTAGACAAGTAGAAGTTGAATTGTATTACACAGCCAGACAGATGATATCACAGTAAAATCACAGTTAGTTTTCGAGTCAATGTTATCAGCAAAAATTTCATTGTAAC
This sequence comes from Dioctria linearis, assembly GCA_963930735.1. NCBI lineage: Eukaryota > Metazoa > Arthropoda > Insecta > Diptera > Asilidae > Dioctria > Dioctria linearis. The sequence continues at coordinate 27,005 of CAWVNZ010000224.1, forward strand.
GACTTGTAATCATCAGTTGGTTTTATGATGCAATAGAGTAGACGGAACTTTCAATCTCAGAGTTAGTCTGGTTTTTTACACATCGCCATTTGTAATCAGTTAAAAATATAAATTAAAATTTAACTACTGTGAGATGGTTTATAGTGGTGGTCAATTCATCCTCCACGTCCCTCCAAGGTTATAGGAGGTTGAACTGTTTTATGTAGTTTTTATGAATCACTCTATAACTTCTGTAACTTCTTTATTAGACATCTCAGGGTAAGTATCTAAAATTTATTATCTAGATCAGTGATTCTCAAAGTGGGTGATACTGCCCCCTGGGGGCGCTGGAACGATCTAGGGTGGCTTGAACGATTTCAAGTGTAAACAAAGACAAATCTTCAAAATTAGAAGAAGAACTGATGGAAGTAACAACAAATGACGAATTGAAATTTAAATTCAGGCGGCTACCAACAGTTCTGGCTGCAAAAGCAGATTCCTACAGCTTATCCTGTATTATTGGCTATAATGCGAAAGTTTTTAATTGCATTTTCTTCGTCATATTTAACAGTGGGTTCAAAGAAACCGGCTCCAAATAGCTAATCGCGGCTATTTCAGAATGCTGCTAATAAAAATCGCACCAAGGATCAGGGGTGCACCGAGAGGGGGACGAACGGGACCAGTCCCCCTCCAGAATGTGAGTTTTCTGAACATAATTTACAAATAATGTATAAAATGTGGTCTGTATATTATTCCAAAGTCCAATAAAATAAAATAAAACCCTTTAATATACAATAGCAGTTCTTAAGTGCTCAGATGGGTGCAGGACGCAACTTTAGTTCCCTATTTTTCCGACTCATTAGGACTTGGGACACCTATGGTCCCCCCCCCAAAGCCAAATCCTGGGTACGTTACTGCCGAGGATTGATACATTGCAACGCACCAGATTCATCCTTCTTATTAGGATTATTTATAATGCTATTCGTAATTTTTATTTCCATATTATCCATCGTTACATTAATTTTCTGTGATTTTAATAAATAATTTTATTATTTCAAGCTTCAAAGTTTTACAAACTCTTTTTTTGTGCTATATTTAAAAACGTAGGTAGGTAGAACATTTGTCCGCTTAAAGAATGTAAATTTCCAATGGGCACTGAGTATTTTTTTTTTTGTTCTGAAAAGGGGCGATAGTCCAAATAAGTTTTCGAACTGTTTTTCGTTAGAATTGTTAAATACCTCGTAAATTTTTTTCCTTTCTTGTATGCGTTTCGAATTTCAAATTCAAAATTCAGAAATTTCTATCAGTTTTTTTTTTGTTAATGATTTTTTTAAATATTTAATCAAAACAAGTTTTTCTTATCGTTTAAAGAGTCCAGTTTAAAATCATCTATCACATCTTCTTGCAAAAACAAACCCATTTTCCTTCTTTGTACCTCTTTTTGCACCATGTTCAGTTCTCATTCGAAGAAATTATTTACGCATAGGAAATTATTGGTATTTTTCATTATACATGAATTAAGCTCCAATGATTATCTAATTATCTGTTGATTTTAAATCGAGAATGACAAAAGAGCTGAACCCGTCCAATGCGACTGTGCAAAGCTCTTGACAACATACAACTAAAAAATTTAAGAATGGTCTTGCCAAAAATTAGTCAAATCCCAAGAACCATTACAGGTTTAGGCAACCTTCAGTTCGATTGCACTCCTTAGGATGATTAGGGATTAAAGTCACAAAATCACAAAATTGGTTATGGATTCCCTATCAGCTCCTAATGATAAAAATCCATCTAACTGATCCTATATATAATATGTAATATATGTATACAGGGTGTGCCGGAAGTCGACGTCAAGTCAGAGTCGAGTGATAGCCCAAATCATAATAGTTACCAGAATAATATAAAAAAAAATCTAAATCGTAAATTTTTTAAATTATAGGCATTTCTTCTTTTTCGAGAAAATGTACACCCTGTGATGGTTTGTTAGCCCCTGTTGCTACAAAGTTTTCCATTTTTTCAATTTTATTTTTCTTATATAATCTCGAATAGTGCTTATGTAAACTATTGTTTTAAATACTAAGCCAACTGCTCCAGCTTGGAAGAAAATGTCACATTTTGCCTAACCAAAAATAGAAAATTAATTCTTCGCCCAACTTTAACTGACTGCGCTGGAAAAAAATGTACTACGCCCGTTTTGCAAGTAAATTTAAAAGTTGACGTATTTAATATGGCTTCTAAAATGGTATAACACATGTTCCATTCTATCTTAGATTACGGGGAAATAAACTTTCTTCAAAAAACCCAGTTTCGAAAAAATTCTTTTTACTTAATTAAAATGATTCTAGTGTAACCAAAGCTTGGCTTAAGACCGTAACTTTAAGACTCTAGTTTGAGTGAGATGGAGAGTCGTTCCATGAAGTGTGAGTGAAACAGATAGAACCGAATGAAAAATTTAAATTGAGTGTAGAATTCATGCAGATGCTTGAGCTTAATTGGTCGAAACACAGGAGTACAAATAAGAAGTACCAAGGATCCAGCTTCGATCCTTAATCAATAAGATATATGTAATCATACTTCAGGTGCTTAATACTAAAGTGCTTTTTTAATATGTCATTTGGAGAGGTTCACTTGTTTTGATGGAGGACAATTAAGAGGCTCCTTCTTAGCTCAGTAAGATCGAAAATATCATATGTATATACTTCGTATTATAAATAAAAATCTTCTTTCAATCTAATTATTATTATAAATAAAAAATAAAACGCCACTTAAAACAATGACAGCATCCGCTTCGAATTATATCAAATTAAAATGCGCATAAAGATTCTGTAATTGAAAAAAAAGTGATAGAAATTACAAAAAATAAGTAAAAAAAGAACAAAAAAGTGCGTGAAAGAAAATAAGTGCTGATATAGGAATCCTTGATGAGCGTGTTTTTATTAGTATATTTTTTTTTTTACTTTTCGATGCCAGCTTTGTATCACAGTTCGCATCAAAGTCAATGTCAAAACAACTTTTTGTACTTCACTTCGCATATAATACTCTGGATATCAAATAATAAATGAAAATTATATGACTCATGATGATTCACGATTCTCTCTCTCACGTCTACCACAATCAGTGTTTTTGGGCGGTGGTGACCAATATTTTTTTAACTGCGGTAAATCCCACTCCCGTATACATGACTACCCCAACATCCATGGTATCTTCTTAAAATCATTTATTAATAATTAATAAAGCATGACACCTGAGACAAAGAAAAATCATCATTAACTACAGAGAAATAACAAGGGCGGGCATACAGATTCGAATCTGATGGCAAATTTGGGAAAGTACGAAATCTAGTCGCGCACGCAAAACTTAGCAAACTTAACTTTTTTCATATAGATAGGTACAAAAATAATTATCACGTCAGTGTCTTACTTCAATTTACATTAAAAATTGCATATACTTATTTTATATCATACAGTTATGTATTTGGAATTAAAAATTGTAACGTCAGGGTGCACTGAAAACTTACAACGTCACAATTCTAACAATAACAAAAGTTCATTACACCTACTAAATTTCTTAAAAACGTTATATTATGGTAACACATATCTTACCTAATTTATGTGATTCAAAAAAGGTAAAAAACACCTCAAATTTTATAGCCAATAATCCTCCTTAATATACTCCTTATAGAACCGCAGAGGTACCCTTTTAAAGTAACAAAAGCACCTAAACTTCTTTCTTCCGAAATCTCACTATTCCTGTTCTCCACAACACACTGGAAACTGCATTATTTCTCCAGAAATATTCGTTATTTTCAAAAACTTTTCCAACTTCAAGTACACTCAAGGCAGATGCATTTAATTCATGAATCAACACAGTACAGTCAATCAATAATGCCAACCCATGGTTTAAAAATTACTAGGTAGGTACACTATAAATTTCCACAAGCGTCATAGGTAGGTATACCTACCTCAATAGTCTATTCACTCTCCTGCTGTTTCTTTGAATGACCATTGATTTGTAGACATGACTATAAACTACCGCGCATATACGCACCACCCACACACACACACACACACTCAAACCCCTGGAAAGTCACTAATTTTTTTTTTTCTAAAGAAATCATCAAAATCACTTAATCCGTCAACATTCACGGCAAACTAAACACTGAGTACCGTTTTCTGGTTGCTTAAAATTAGCAACTGTAAATGATTTTGGTGCGCGCGCAGTAAAGTTTTGCAGAAAGTTTTGATAGAACCCATTTTCAAAAAGTTTGTTTCAAACTTTCCAGACTTTTCAAAACTCGGGGGACCTTCGAAAACATTTCCAACTACCAGAAAAGTTTTTCATTAACCCCCAAAAACTTGGATAAATGTGATGAGCAAAAGTTGTAACGTTGGAATTTCAAATGACTTTATTAATCGTTAATTACAGAAATGTCATTAAAATCTTCCGGTTGTTGTAACTTCGGAGAACTTTTTCTATTAGATGGTGCTCCCCTGAAATTATGAGCACCTTAAGTGGGACAAAATTCGATGCTTTTTTCTTATTTATTTCTTGACGCCTCACGTTTGCATAGAAAAGGTACGAAACTTTAAGCTGCACGAAAAAGAAAGGAAGGCAAAAAAATTATTGAAAAAGTTTTTCGAAAAATTTTCTTATATGAGTAAGTATTTTTGCATATTTACAGACGTTAAGATGTTGTGCATTGTTTAAGAGTGACTCTCTTAAATTATGTTTTATACTTCAGTTTTATTTAAAATAAATAAGGACGAGCAATAAATAAATACCTTGGAGCGGAATGAGATTTTTATCGACTGATAAACATAAATTGAAGAAACTGCAATTTAAAATTTTAATGATTGAAACCCTCAAAAAGGAAAACAAAAGTTCTCTGAAAAATGTGATCTGTGGAGTCAACAATTTCTGACATTGCATTTGATTCAAATCCAAGGTAATTATTGGACTATTAAACATTGGTATAGGTACACTGTAACAAAAAGTAGGACAATTCCCTAAATTTAAGACACACTTTTTCCCTAAAAATAGTCATATACATATTCAGCTCATTCTTATGTTTTTCAAAGATGTAGTTACCAAACCATTACCTATTCCCATATTTTAGAGAAAAAGTTTTGAAAATTCGCTACATTTTAGGGAAAAAACGTACCTGCATTTTAGGCATTTAAAATTTAATCTGCGTTTTCCAAGGTGAGGCTTTCCCTAATCTTATCGACATATACCTAAGTTTTATGGCACAAATTGTTGTCACTCACTTTACGGGGAAAATTTTTTACTGTCTAGCTAGTAAGTTTGTCCTAAAGAAGTTTAACAAAAGTCCTTTCGCCTGTTGAAGGGCCTGTAATTTTTAAGATTTTTTTAACTGATTTTGTCGAAATTAATTAATTAAAACTTTAGTTTATGTAAATATGAACGATGAGAGTAGAGCTACCGCAAAATAGAACCTGAATTTCTATTTAGCCCAACTTCAGTAAACATCTGTTCTTCGAATTACAGTCAATGTCGAGAATGTTAGTGATATGAAAAAGTTTACAAACTAATTGAAAGAAATTTAGGGCACAATAATTTTAATACTCAAGAAATTTAGTGAATTTTACATTCCAGCGTCAATATGATCTGAAATTTATAGTTTAGAAAATTAATTTCGTAAAAAAATAAAATTGAACAATATAAAGGCATTATAAATTGCATGTTCGAACCAGGTCGACTAGTAGGTTTATTTTATGCTAGAAACAAGTTCTGAAGAGAAAATACAGTGATCACAAGCATAAAAACTTTTATTAAAATTGTATTTAACCTAATTACATTTCTCCCAAGAATAGCCACCCAAAAAAAAACAATGTGTTTGTCAACTAACATGCAACACATAGCACAAACACAACAGATCGAGCAAATCAGTTTGAAATCAATGTCAACATTATCACTATCGAACGGGAATATTTTCTCTAAATGATAAAGGGAACCTTATTGCTAGCAGCACTACTGTAAGATCACTTTTGCTATGCCCAATTTTTCTTGGTGAGCATGCACTTCTGAAACTCAATCATTGGTGTCATGTGCAATCAAAGGCTATATAAACACAAGCTGACTTGAATCGATCTCTTTTTGTACTCAGCAGCGCTTGAGGTAGGGTTGGCTACTTAGGGATTAACATTTTATATCGGAACTAGACTGATATATAATTTTTATTATGAAAAAACTTTAAGACGAGTCTCGACGTACTTAAAGAATATTACGTCGGGTCTTGACTGAGATAAAATTTCACTAACAAACACTTTATTTCGGGTCTCGACTGAAATAAAGAATCTTTCTTCGGATCTTAACTGAAGTTAAGATAAGACTTAAAGCCGCGTCGCAACTGACTTCAATAATTTTATTTCGGGTCTCGACTGAAATAAAGAATCTTGCTTCGGATCTTGACTGAAGTTAAGATAACACTATACGCCGAGTCTCGACTGACTTAAAGAGATAAAATTTCACTAACAAACATTTTATTTCGGGTCTCGACTGAAATAAAGAATCTTGTCTTCGGATCTTGACTGAAGTTAAGATAAGACTTAAAGCCGGTCGCAACTGACTTAAATAATTTTATTTTGGGTCTCGACTGAAATAAGAATCTACTTCGGGTCTGATTGAAGTTAAGATAACACTATACGCCGAGTTTCGACTGACTTAAAGAATATTATCTCGGATCTCGACTGAGATAATATTTTACTAACAAACACTATATTTCGGGTTTCGACTGAAATAAGGGTCTGACGTCGGTCTTTACTGAAGTTAAGATAACTCTTTAAGCCGGCGCTCGATTGACTTAAATAATAATTTAAGCCCAGTCTCGATGAACTTAAAGAATATTACCAAGGGTCTTGACTGAGATAAAATTTCACTAACAAACTCTTTATATCGGATCTCGACTGGAGTAAAGATAAGACTTTAAGCCGGGTCTCGACTGAGTTAAATAATTTCGTTTCGGGTTTCGACTGAAATGAAGAATCTCGCTTTGGGTCTTGATTGAAGTTAAGATAACACTTACGCCGAGTTTCCACTGACTTTAAAGAATATTATCTCGATCTCGACTGAGATAATATTTTACTAACAAACACTATATTTCGGGTCTCGACTGAAATAAAGAGTCTGACGTCGGGGTCTTAACTGAAGTTAAGATAACTCTTCATGCCGAGGTTCGATTGACTTAAATAATTTATCTCGGGTCACGACTGGGATAAAACTTAACAGTAACACTTGATTTCTTATCTCCGTGGGAATGAGTAAATAATTTTTGTAAGTAATGATTGGAGCAAAGGGTATCAACATTAACTTAAAGCCAATTTTACAAGCGCCAAGTATTAGACCAGTGTGCACTAGCCATTTTAACTTTTATTTATATTTATATATCTATTTATTTTATATTTAAGCCCGTATATTCTTATATCATATATCTTAACCTTTTATTGTATATATTCAGTTCACATATATACAATATAAATTTATATTTTGACTGTGTTTTCCAGCACGTTTGAATCTCCGACCTAATAACTGAAAATAGGATATACAACATCCTGATACAACTATTGGGCAATTTTAAAAATAAGTGTGCCAGTTTATTGATAATTACAAGTATGTGGATAGTGTCTTTTCAAAAAAAAATATGTAACACTGATTTCAAATCCAGAAATTACCAGCGCGTTAATTTCAGTTTTCACTTTATTCCAATTTTAATGTTAATAAACCTTCAATATACCTAGTTGACTACAACGCCATGAAGAAAATTGGCCCAAGACAAAACCCTAAGTAGAACCGAAAGAAGAAGCTGAACAAAAGAGCGTAACGTATACTCTATGCTTGCCAAAAAGATAAAATTGTCAAATTTTTCAAGATATCAGTTT
>CAWVNZ010000225.1:0-19000 GCA_963930735.1 Dioctria linearis
AAATTTGCGACAGTTGAAAATTATTTTTTGAATAATTTACTATAGAAAAGGCAATTCCTGGCGTAATTAAAATTTGCGAAAGTTGAAAATTATTTTTTGAATAATTTACTATAGAAAAGGCAATCCCTGGCGCAATTAAAATTTGCGACAGTTGAAAATTATTTTTTGAATAATTTACTATAGAAAAGGCAATCCCTGGCGCACTTAAAATTTGCGACAGTAAAAAATTATTTTTTGAATAATTTACTATAGAAAAGGCAATCCCTGGCGTAATTAAAATTTGCGACAGTTGAAAATTATTTTTTGAATAATTTACTATAGAAAAGGCAATCCCTGGCGCAATTAAAATTTGCGACAGTTGAAAATTATTTTTTGAATAATTTACTATAGAAGAGGCAATCCCTGGGATATTTAAAATTTGCGACAGTAAAAAATTAATATTTTGAAAAATTTACTGTAGAAAAGGCAATCCCTGGCGCAATTAAAACTTCCGATAGTAAAAAAATATTTTTTGAATAATTTACTATAGAAAAGGCAATCCCTGGCGGATTTGAAATTTGCGGCAGTTGAAAATTATTTTTTTGCAAAATTTACTATAGAAAAGGCAATCCCTGGCGCAATTAAAACTTGCGATAGTAAAAAATTATTTTTTGAATAATTTACTATAGAAAAGGCAATCCCTGGCGTAATTAAAATTTGCGACAGTAGAAAATTATTTTTTGAATAATTTACTATAGAAAAGGCAATCCCTGGCGTAATTAAAATTTGCGACAGTATAAAATTATTTTTTGAATAATTTACAATAGAAAAGGCAATCCCTGGCGTAATTAAAATTTGCGACAGTTGAAAATTATTTTTTGCAAAATTTACTATAGAAAAGGCAATCCCTGGCGCACTTAAAATTTGCGACAGTAAAAAATTATTTTTTTGAATAATTTACTATAGAAAAGGCAATCCCTGGCGCAATTAAAATTTGCGACAGTTGAAAATTATTTTTTGAATAATTTACTATAGAAAAGGCAATCCCTGGCGTAATTAAAATTTGCGACAGTTGAAAATTATTTTTTGAATAATTTACTATAGAAAAGGCAATCCCTGGCGTAATTAAAATTTGCGACAGTAGAAAATTATATTTTGAATAATTTACTATAGAAAAGGCAATCCCTGGCGTAATTAAAATTTGCGACAGTAGAAAATTATTTTTTGAATAATTTACTATAGAAAAGGCAATCCCTGGCGGATTTGAAATTTGCGACAGTTGAAAATTATTTTTTGAATAATTTACTATAGAAAAGGCAATCCCTGGCGTAATTAAAATTTGCGACAGTAAAAAATTATTTTTTGAATAATTTACTATAGAAAAGGCAATCCCTGGCGTAATTAAAATTTGCGACAGTTGAAAATTATTTTTTGAATAATTTACTATAGAAAAGGCAATCCCTGGCGTAATTAAAATTTACGACATATAAAATTATTTTTTGAATAATTTACTATAGAAAAGGCAATCCCTGGGATATTTAAAATTTGCGACAGTAAAAAATTATTTTTTGAATAATTTACTATAGAAAAGGCAATCCCTGGCGGATTTGAAATTTGCGACAGTAAAAAATTATTTTTTTAATAATTTACTATAGAAAAGGCAATCCCTGGCGTAATTAAAATTTGCGACAGTATAAAATTATTTTTTGAATAATTTACTATAGAAAAGGCAATCCCTGGCGCACTAAAAATTTGCGACAGTAAAAAATTATTTTTTGAATAATTTACTATAGAAAAGGCAATCCCTGGCGTAATTAAAATTTGCGACAGTAAAAAATTATTTTTTGAATAATTTACTATAGAAAAGGCAATCCCTGGCGGATTTGAAATTTGCGACAGTAAAAAATTATTTTTTTAATAATTTACTATAGAAAAAGCAATCCCTGGCGTAATTAAAATTTGCGACAGTAAAAAATTATTTTTTGAATAATTTACTATAGAAAAGGCAATCCCTGGCGTAATTAAAATTTGCGACAGTTGAAAATTATTTTTTGAATAATTTACTATAGAAAAGGCAATCCCTGGGATATTTAAAATTTGCGACAGTAAAAAATTATTTTTTGAATAATTTACTATAGAAAAGGCAATCCCTGGCGGATTTGAAATTTGCGACAGTTGAAAATTATTTTTTGAATAATTTACTATAGAAAAGGCAATCCCTGGCGTAATTAAAATTTACGACATATAAAATTATTTTTTGAATAATTTACTATAGAAAAGGCAATCCCTGGGATATTTAAAATTTGCGACAGTAAAAAATTATTTTTTGAATAATTTACTATAGAAAAGGCAATCCCTGGCGTAATTAAAATTTGCGACAGTTGAAAATTATTTTTTGAATAATTTACTATAGAAAAGGCAATCCCTGGCGTAATTAAAATTTACGACATATAAAATTATTTTTTGAATAATTTACTATAGAAAAGGCAATCCCTGGGATATTTAAAATTTGCGACAGTAAAAAATGATTTTTTGAATAATTTACTATAGAAAAGGCAATCCCTGGCGGATTTGAAATTTGCGACAGTAAAAAATTATTTTTTTAATAATTTACTATAGAAAAGGCAATCCCTGGCGTAATTAAAATTTGCGACAGTATAAAATTATTTTTTGAATAATTTACTATAGAAAAGGCAATCCCTGGCGTAATTAAAATTTGCGACAGTTGAAAATTATTTTTTGAATAATTTACTATAGAAAAGGCAATCCCTGGGATATTTAAAATTTGCGACAGTAAAAAATTATTTTTTGAATAATTTACTATAGAAAAGGCAATCCCTGGCGTAATTAAAATTTGCGACAGTTGAAAATTATTTTTTGAATAATTTACTATAGAAAAGGCAATCCCTGGCGTAATTAATATTTACGACATATAAAGTTATTTTTTGAATAATTTACTATAGAAAAGGCAATCCCTGGGATATTTAAAATTTGCGACAGTAAAAAATTATTTTTTGAATAATTTACTATAGAAAAGGCAATCCCTGGCGGATTTGAAATTTGCGACAGTAAAAAATTATTATTTTAATAATTTACTATAGAAAAGGCAATCCCTGGCGTAATTAAAATTTGCGACAGTATAAAATTATTTTTTGAATAATTTACTATAGAAAAGGCAATCCCTGGCGCACTAAAAATTTGCGACAGTAAAAAATTATTTTTTGAATAATTTACTATAGAAAAGGCAATCCCTGGCGTAATTAAAATTTGCGACAGTAAAAAATTATTTTTTGAATAATTTACTATAGAAAAGGCAATCCCTGGCGGATTTGAAATTTGCGACAGTAAAAAATTATTTTTTTAATAATTTACTATAGAAAAGGCAATCCCTGGCGGATTTGAAATTTGCGACAGTAAAAAATTATTTTTTGAATAATTTACTATAGAAAAGGCAATCCCTGGCGCACTAAAAATTTGCGACAGTAAAAAATTATTTTTTGAATAATTTACTATAGAAAAGGCAATCCCTGGCGTAATTAAAATTTGCGACAGTTGAAAATTATTTTTTGAATAATTTACTATAGAAAAGGCAATCCCTGGCGTAATTAAAATTTGCGACAGTAGAAAATTATTTTTTGAATAGTTTACTATAGAAAAGGCAATCCCTGGCGGATTTGAAATTTGCGACAGTAAAAAATTATTTTTTGAATAATTTACTATAGAAAAGGCAATCCCTGGCGTAATTAAAATTTGCGACAGTAAAAAATTATTTTTCGAATAATTTACTATAGAAAAGGCAATTCCTGGTGCAATTAAAATTTGCGAAAGTTGAAAATTATTTTTTGAATAATTTACTATAGAAAAGGCAATCCCTGGCGCACTTAAAATTTGTGACAGTAAAAAATTAGTTTTTGAATAATTTACTATAGAAAAGGCAATCCCTGGCGCAATTAAAATTTGCGACAGTTGAAAATTATTTTTTGAATAATTTACTATAGAAAAGGCAATCCCTGGCGTAATTAAAATTTACGACATATAAAATTATTTTTTGAATAATTTACTATAGAAAAGGCAATCCCTGGCGTAATTAAAATTTGCGACAGTTGAAAATTATTTTTTGAATAATTTACTATAGAAAAGGCAATCCCTGGGATGTTTAAAATTTGCGACAGTAAAAAATTATTTTTTGAATAATTTACTATAGAAAAGGCAATCCCTGGCGTAATTAAAATTTGCGACAGTATAAAATTATTTTTTGAATAATTTACTATAGAAAAGGCAATCCCTGGCGCACTAAAAATTTGCGACAGTAAAAAATTATTTTTTGAATAATTTACTATAGAAAAGGCAATCCCTGGCGTAATTAAAATTTGCGACAGTTGAAAATAATTTTTTGAATAATTTACTATAGAAAAGGCAATCCCTGGCGTAATTAAAATTTGCGACAGTAGAAAATTATTTTTTGAATAGTTTACTATAGAAAAGGCAATCCCTGGCGGATTTGAAATTTGCGACAGTAAAAAATTATTTTTTGAATAATTTACTATAGAAAAGGCAATCCCTGGCGCAATTAAAATTTGCGACAGTTGAAAATTATTTTTTGAATAATTTACTATAGAAAAGGCAATCCCTGGCGTAATTAAAATTTACGACATATAAAATTATTTTTTGAATAATTTACTATAGAAAAGGCAATCTCTGGCGTATTTAAAATTTGCGACAGTTGAAAATTATTTTTTGAATAATTTACTATAGAAAAGGCAATCCCTGGCGCAATTAAAATTTGCGACAATAGAAAATTATTTTTTGAATAATTTACTATAGAAAAGGCAATCCCTGGCCGATTTGAAATTTGCGACAGTAAAAAATTATTTTTTGAATAATTTACTATAGAAAAGGCAATCGCTGGCGCACTAAAAATTTGCGACAGTAAAAAATTATTTTTTGAATAATTTACTATAGAAAAGGCAATCCCTGGCGTAATTAAAATTTGCGACAGTTGAAAATTATTTTTTGAATAATTTACTATAGAAAAGGCAATCCCTGGCGTAATTAAAATTTGCGACAGTAGAAAATTATTTTTTGAATAGTTTACTATAGAAAAGGCAATCCCTGGCGGATTTGAAATTTGCGACAGTAAAAAATTATTTTTTGAATAATTTACTATAGAAAAGGCAATCCCTGGCGCAATTAAAATTTGCGACAGTTGAAAATTATTTTTTGAATAATTTACTATAGAAAAGGCAATCCCTGGCGTAATTAAAATTTGCGACAGTATAAAATTATTTTTTGAATAATTTACTATAGAAAAGGCAATCCCTGGCGGATTTGAAATTTGCGACAGTAAAAAATTATTTTTTGAATAATTTACTATAGAAAAGGCAATCCCTGGCGCAATTAAAATTTGCGACAGTTGAAAATTATTTTTTGCAAAATTTACTATAGAAAAGGCAATCCCTGGCGCACTTAAAATTTGCGACATTAAAAAATTATTTTTTGAATAATTTACTATAGAAAAGGCAATCGCTGGCGCAATTAAAATTTGCGACAGTTGAAAATTATTTTTTGAATAATTTACTATAGAAAAGGCAATCCCTGGCGTAATTAAAATTTGCGAAAGTTGAAAATTATTTTTTGAATAATTTACTATAGAAAAGGCAATCCCTGGCGCAATTAAAATTTGCGACAGTTGAAAATTATTTTTTGAATAATTTACTATAGAAAAGGCAATCCCTGGCGCACTTAAAATTTGCGACAGTAAAAAATTATTTTTTGAATAATTTACTATAGAAAAGGCAATCCCTGGCGTAATTAAAATTTGCGACAGTTGAAAATTATTTTTTGAATAATTTACTATAGAAAAGGCAATCCCTGGCGCAATTAAAATTTGCGACAGTTGAAAATTATTTTTTGAATAACTTACTATAGAAGAGGCAATCCCTGGGATATTTAAAATTTTCGACAGTAAAAAATTAATATTTTGAAAAATTTACTGTAGAAAAGGCAATCCCTGGCGCAATTAAAACTTCCGATAGTAAAAATTATTTTTTGAATAATTTACTATAGAAAAGGCAATCCCTGGCGGATTTGAAATTTGCGACAGTTGAAAATTATTTTTTTTGCAAAATTTACTATAGAAAAGGCAATCCCTGGCGCAATTAAAACTTGCGATAGTAAAAAATTATTTTTTGAATAATTTACTATAGAAAAGGCAATCCCTGGCGTAATTAAAATTTGCGACAGTAGAAAATTATTTTTTGAATAATTTACTATAGAAAAGGCAATCCCTGGCGTAATTAAAATTTGCGACAGTATAAAATTATTTTTTGAATAATTTACAATAGAAAAGGCAATCCCTGGCGTAATTAAAATTTGCGACAGTTGAAAATTATTTTTTGCAAAATTTACTATAGAAAAGGCAATCCCTGGCGCACTTAAAATTTGCGACAAAAAAAAATTATTTTTTTGAATAATTTACTATAGAAAAGGCAATCCCTGGCGCAATTAAAATTTGCGACAGTTGAAAATTATTTTTTGAATAATTTACTATAGAAAAGGCAATCCCTGGCGTAATTAAAATTTGCGACAGTTGAAAATTATTTTTTGAATAATTTACTACATAAAAGGCAATCCCTGGCGTAATTAAAATTTGCGACAGTAGAAAATTATATTTTGAATAATTTACTATAGAAAAGGCAATCCCTGGCGTAATTAAAATTTGCGACAGTAGAAAATTATTTTTTGAATAATTTACTATAGAAAAGGCAATCCCTGGCGGATTTGAAATTTGCGACAGTTGAAAATTATTTTTTGAATAATTTACTATAGAAAAGGCAATCCCTGGCGTAATTAAAATTTGCGACAGTAAAAAATTATTTTTTGAATAATTTACTATAGAAAAGGCAATCCCTGGCGTAATTAAAATTTGCGATAGTATAAAATTATTTTTTGAATAAGTTACTATAGAAAAGGCAATCCCTGTCGTATTTAAAATTTGCAACAGTATAAAATTATTTTTTGAATAATTTACTATAGAAAAGGCAATCCCTGGCGTAATTTAAATTTGCGACAGTAGAAAATTATTTTTTGAATAATTTACTATAGAAAAGGCAATCCCTGGCGTAATTAAAATTTGCGACAGTAAAAAATTAATATTTTGAAAAATTTACTGTAGAAAAGGCAATCCCTGGCGAAATTAAAACTTGCGATAGTAAAAAATTATTTTTTGAATAATTTACTATAGAAAAGGCAATCCCTGGCGGATTTGAATTTTGCGACAGTTGAAAATTATTTTTTGAATAATTTACTATAGAAAAGGCAAACCCTGGCGTAATTAAAATTTGCGACAGTAAAAAATTATTTTTTGAATAATTTACTATAGAAAAGGCAATTCCTGGTGCAATTAAAATTTGCGACAGTTGAAAATTATTTTTTGAATAATTTACTATAGAAAAGGCAATCCCTGGCGCACTTAAAATTTGCGACAGTAAAAAATTATTTTTTGAATAATTTACTATAGAAAAGGCAATCCCTGGCGCAATTAAAATTTGCGACAGTTGAAAATTATTTTTTGAATAATTTACTATAGAAAAGGCAATCCCTGGCGTAATTAAAATTTGCGACATATAAAATTATTTTTTGAATAATTTACTATAGAAAAGGCAATCCCTGGCGTAATTAAAATTTGCGACAGTTGAAAATTATTTTTTGAATAATTTACTATAGAAAAAGCAATCCCTGGGATATTTAAAATTTGCGACAGTAAAAAATTATTTTTTGAATAATTTACTATAGAAAAGGCAATCCCTGGCGCAATTAAAATTTGCGACAGTTGATAATTATTTTTTGAATAATTTACTATAGAAAAGGCAATCCCTGGCGTAATTAAAATTTGCGATAGTAAAAAATTATTTTTTTGCAAAATTTGCTATAGAAAAGGCAATCCCTGGCGTATTTAAAATTTGCGACAGTAGAAAATTATTTTTTGAATAATTTACTATAGAAAAGGCAATCCCTGGGATATTTAAAATTTGCGACAGTAAAAAATTATTTTTTGAAAAATTTACTATAGAAAAGGCAATCCCTGGCATAATTATAATTTGCGACAGTAGAAAATTATTTTTTGAATAATTTACTATAGAAAAGGCAATTCCTGGCGTAATTAAAATTTGCGACAGTAGAAAATTATTTTTTGAATAATTTACTATAGAAAAGGCAATCCCTGGCGCAATTAAAATTTGCGACAATAGAGAATTATTTTTTGAATAATTTACTATAGAAAAGGCAATCCTTGGCGTATTTAAAATTTGCGACAGATGAAAATTATTTTTTGAATAATTTACTATAGAAAAGGCAATCCCTGGCGTAATTAAAATTTGCGACAGTTGAAAATTATTTTTTGAATAATTTACTATAGAAAAGGCAATCCCTGGGATATTTAAAATTTGCGACAGTAAAAAATTATTTTTTGAATAATTTACTATAGAAAAGGCAATCCCTGGCGCAATTAAAATTTGCGACAGTATAAAATTATTTTTTGAATAATTTACTATAGAAAAGGCAATCCCTGGCGTAATTAAAATTTGCGACAGTAGAAAATTATTTTTTGAATAATTTACTATAGAAAAGGCAATCCCTGGCGTAATTAAAATTTGCGACAGTAAAAAATTAAAATTTGGAAAATTTACTGTAGAAAAGGCAATCCCTGGCGCAATTAAAATTTGCGACAGTAAAAAATTATTTTTTGAATAATTTACTATAGAAAAGGCAATCCCTGGCGGATTTGAAATTTGCGACAGTTGAAAATTATTTTTTGAATAATTTACTATAGAAAAGGCAATCCCTGGCGTAATTAAAATTTGCGACAGTAGAAAATTATTTTTTGAATAATTTACTATAGAAAAGG
The DNA here is from genome assembly GCA_963930735.1 of Dioctria linearis. Lineage (NCBI taxonomy): Eukaryota > Metazoa > Arthropoda > Insecta > Diptera > Asilidae > Dioctria > Dioctria linearis. Next base: position 8,885 of record CAWVNZ010000225.1, read on the forward strand.
CAATCCCTGGCGTAATTAAAATTTGCGACAGTATAAAATTATTTTTTGAATAATTTACTATAGAAAAGGCAATCCCTGGCGGATTTGAAATTTGCGACAGTAAAAAATTATTTTTTTGCAAAATTTACTATAGAAAAGGCAATCCCTGGCGTATTTAAAATTTGCGACAGTATAAAATTATTTTTTGAATAATTTACTATAGAAAAGCCAATCCCAGGCGTAATTAAAATTTGCGACAGTAGAAAATTATTTTTTGAATAATTTACTATAGAAAAGGCAATCCCTGGCGTAATTAAAATTTGCGACAGTAAAAAATTAATATTTTGAAAAATTTACTGTAGAAAAGGCAATCCCTGGCGCAATTAAAACTTGCGATAGTAAAAAATTATTTTTTGAATAATTTACTATAGAAAGGGCAATCCCTGGCGCAATTAAAATTTGCGACAGTTGAAAATTATTTTTTGAATAATTTACTATAGAAAAGGCAATCCCTGGCGGATTTGAAATTTGCGACAGTAAAAAATTAATTTGTGAGAAATTTACTATAGAAAAGGCAATCCCTGGGATATTAAAATTTGCGACAGTAGAAAATTATTTTTTGAATAATTTACTATAGAATAGGCAATCCCTGGCGTAATTAAAATTTGCGACAGTATAAAATTATTTTTTGAATAATTTACTATAGAAAAGGGAATCCCTGGCGCAATTAAAATTTGCGACAGTAGAAAATTATTTTTTGAATAATTTACTATAGAAAAGGCAATCCCTGGCGTAATTAAAATTTGCGACAGTTGAAAATTATTTTTTGAATAATTTACTATAGAAAAGGCTATCCCTGGCGGATTTGAAATTTGCGACAGTAAAAAATTATTTTTTGAATAATTTACTATAGAAAAGGCAATCCCTGGAGCAATTAAAATTTCCGACAGTTGAAAATTATTTTTTGAATAATTTACTATAGAAAAGGCAATCCCTGGCGCACTTAAAACTTGCGACAGTAGAAAATTATTTTTTGAATAATTTACTATAGAAAAGGCAATCCCTGGCGTAATTAAAATTTGCGACAGTAGAAAATTATTTTTTGAATAATTTACTATAGAAAAGGCAATCCCTGGCGTAATTAAAATTTGCGACAGTAAAAAATTATTTTTTGAATAATTTACTATAGAAAAGGCAATCCCTGACGTAATTAAAATTTGCGACAGTAGAAAATTATTTTTTGAATAATTTACTATAGAAAAGGCAATCCCTGGCGTAATTAAAATTTGCGACAGTAGAAAATTATTTTTTGAATAATTTACTATAGAAAAGGCAATCCCTGGCGTAATTAAAATTTGCGACAGTATAAAATTATTTTTTGAATAATATACTATAGAAAAGGCAATCCCTGGCGTATTTAAAATTTGCGACAGTAAAAAATTATTGTTTGAATAATTTACTATAGAAAAGGCAATCCCTGGCGCAATTAAAATTTGCGACAGTTGAAAATTATTTTTTGAATAATTTACTATAGAAAAGGCAATCCCTGGCGCACTTAAAATTTGCGACAGTAAAAAATTATTTTTTGAATAATTTACTATAGAAAAGGAAATCCCTGGCGCAATTAAAATTTGCGACAGTTGAAAATTATTTTTTGAATAATTTACTATAGAAAAGGCAATCCCTGGCGCAATTAAAATTTGCGACAGTTGAAAATTATTTTTTGAATAATTTACTATAGAAAAGGCAATCCCTGGCGTAATTAAAATTTGCGACAGTTGAAAATTATTTTTTGAATAATTTACTATAGTAAAGGCAATCCCTGGTGCAATTAAAATTTGCGACAGTTGAAAATTATTTTTTGAATAATTTACTATAGAAAAGGCAATCCCTGGCGTAATTAAAATTTGCGACAGAAAAAAATTATTTTTTGAATAATTTACTATAGAAAAGGCAATCCCTGGCGTAATTAAAATTTGCGACAGTAGAAAATTATTTTTTGAATAATTTACTATAGAAAAGGCAATCCCTGGCGTAATTAAAATTTGCGACAGTATAAAATTATTTTTTGAATAATATACTATAGAAAAGGCAATCCCTGGCGTATTTAAAATTTGCGACAGTGAAAAATTATTTTTTGAATAATTTACTATAGAAAAGGCAATCCCTGGCGCAATTAAAATTTGCGACAGTTGAAAATTATTTTTTGAATAATTTACTATAGAAAAGGCAATCCCTGGCGCACTTAAAATTTGCGACAGTAAAAAATTAATTTGTGAGAAATTTACTATAGAAAAGGCAATCCCTGGGATATTTAAAATTTGCGACAGTAGAAAATTATTTTTTGAATAATTTACTATAGAAAAGGCAATCCCTGACGTAATTAAAATTTGCGACAGTATAAAATTATTTTTTGAATAATTTACTATAGAAAAGGCAATCCCTGGCGTAATTAAAATTTGCGACAGTAGAAAATTATTTTTTGAATAATTTACTATAGAAAAGGCAATCCCTGGCGTAATTAAAATTTGCGACAGTAAAAAATTATTTTTTGAATAATTTACTATAGAAAAGGCAATCCCTGGCGGATTTGAAATTTGTGACAGTAGAAAATTATTTTTTGAATAATTTACTATAGAAAAGGCAATCCCTGGGATATTTAAAATTTGCGACAGTAGAAAATTATTTTTTGAATAATTTACTATAGAAAAGGCAATCCCTGGCGCACTTAAAATTTGCGACAGTAAAAAATTATTTTTTGAATAATTTACTATAGAAAAGGCAATCCCTGGCGTAATTAAAATTTGCGACAGTTGAAAATTATTTTTTGAATAATTTACTATAGAAAAGGCAATCCCTGGCGTAATTAAAATTTGCGACAGTAGAAAATTATTTTTTGAATAATTTACTATAGAAAAGGCAATCCCTGGCGTAATTAAAATTTGCGACAGTAGAAAATTATTTTTTGAATAACTTACTATAGAAAAGGCAATCCCTGGCGTAATTAAAATTTGCGACAGTAGAAAATTATTTTTTGAATAATTTACTATACAAAAGGCAATCCCTGGCACACTTAAAATTTGCGACAGTAAAAAATTATTTTTTGAATAATTTACTATAGAAAAGGCAATCCCTGGCGCACTTAAAATTTGCGACAGTAAAAAATTATTTTTTGAATAATTTACTATAGAAAAGGCAATCCCTGGGATATTTAAAATTTGCGACAGTATAAAATTATTTTTTGAATAATTTACTATAGAAAAGGCAATCCCTGGAATAATTAAAATTTGCGACAGTTGAAATTTATTTTTTGAATAATTTACTATAGACAAGGCAATCCCTGGCGTAATTAAAATTTGCGACAGTTGAAAATTATTTTTTGAATAATTTACTATAGAAAAGGCAATCCCTGGCGCAATTAAAATTTGCGACAGTTGAAAATTATTTTTTGAATAATTTACTATAGAAAAGGCAATCCCTGGCGTAAGTAAAATTTGCGACAGTATAAAATTATTTTTTGAATTATTTACTATAGAAAAGGCAATCCCTGGCGCACTTAAAATTTGCGACAGTAAAAAATTATTTTTTGAATAATTTACTATAGAAAAGGCAATCCCTGGCGTAATTAAAATTTGCGACATTTGAAAATTATTTTTTGAATAATTTACTATAGAAAAGGCAATCCCTGGCGCAAATAAATTTGCGACAGTTGAAAATTATTTTTTGAATAATTTACTATAGAAAAGGCAATCCCTGGCGTAATTAAAATTTGCGACAGTTGAAAATTATTTTTTGAATAATTTACTATAGAAAAGGCAATCCCTGGCGCACTTAAAATTTGCGACAGTAAAAAATTATTTTTTGAATTATTTACTATAGAAAAGGCAATCCCTGGGATATTTAAAATTTGCGACAGTAAAAAATTATTTTTTGAATAATTTTAGAAAAGGCAATCCCTGGCGGATTTGAAATTTGCGACAGTAAAAAATTATTTTTTGAATAATTTACTATAGAAAAGGCAATCCCTGGCGCAATTAAAATTTGCGACAGTTGAAAATTATTTTTTGAATAATTTACTATAGAAAAGGCAATCCCTGGCGTAATTAAAATTTGCGACAGTTGAAAATTATTTTTTGAATAATTTACTATAGAAAAGGCAATCCCTGGCGTAATTAAAATTTGCGACAGTATAAAATTATTTTTTGAATAATTTACTATAGAAAAGGCAATCCCTGGGATATTTAAAATTTGCGATAGTAAAAAATTATTTTTTGAATAATTTACTATAGAAAAGGCAATCCCTGGCGGATTTGAAATTTGCGACAGTAAAAAATTATTTTTTGAATAATTTACTATAGAAAAGGCAATCCCTGGCGCAATTAAAATTTGCGACAGTATAAAATTATTTTTTGAATAATTTACTATAGAAAACGCAATCCCTGGCGGATTTGAAATTTGCGACAGTAAAAAATTATTTTTTTGCAAAATTTACTATAGAAAAGGCAATCCCTGGCGGATTTGAAATTTGCGACAGTATAAAATTATTTTTTGAATAATTTACTATAGAAAAGGCAATCCCTGGGATATTTAAAATTTGCGACAGTAAAAAATTATTTTTTGAATAATTTACTATAGAAAAGGCAATCCCTGGCGGATTTGAAATTTGCGGCAGTAAAAAATTATTTTTTGAATAATTTACTATAGAAAAGGCAATCCCTGGCGCAATTAAAATTTGCGACAGTAAAAAATTATTTTTTGAATAATTTACTATAGAAAAGGCAATCCCTGGCGGATTTGAAATTTGCGACAGTAAAAAATTATTTTTTGAATAATTTACTATAGAAAAGGCAATCCCTGGCGGATTTGAAATTTGCGACAGTAAAAAATTATTTTTTGAATAATTTACTATAGAAAAGGCAATCCCTGGCGCAATTAAAATTTGCGACAGTTGAAAATTATTTTTTGAATAATTTACTATATAAAAGGCAATCCCTGGCGTAATTAAAATTTGCGACAGTATAAATTTATTTTTTGAATAATTTACTATAGAAAAGGCAATCCCTGGCGCACTTAAAATTTGCGACAGTAAAAAATTATTTTTTGAATAATTTACTAAAAAAAGGCAATCCCTGGCGTAATTAAAATTTGCGACAGTAAAAAATTTTTTTTTGAATAATTTACTATAGAAAAGGCAATCCCTGGCGGATTTGAAATTTGCGGCAGTAAAAAATTATTTTTTGAATAATTTACTATAGAAAAGGCAATCCCTGGCGCAATTAAAATTTGCGACAGTAAAAAATTATTTTTTGAATAATTTACTATAGAAAAGGCAATCCCTGGCGCAATTAAAACTTGCGATAGTAAAAGATTATTTTTTGAATAATTTACTATAGAAAAGGAAATCCCTGGCGTAATTAAAATTTGCGACAGTAGAAAATTATTTTTTGAATAATTTACTATAGAAAAGGCAATCCCTGGCGCACTTAAAATTTGCGACAGTAAAAAATTATTTTTTGAATAATTTACTATAGAAAAGGCAATCCCTGGCGTATTTAAAATTTGCGACAGTTGAAAATTATTTTTTGAATAATTTACTATAGAAAAGGCAATCCCTGGCGGATTTGAAATTTGCGACAGTAAAAAATTATTTTTTGAATAATTTACTATAGAAAAGGCAATCCCTGGCGCAATTAAAATTTGCGACAGTAGAAAATTATTTTTTGAATAATTTACTATAGAAAACGCAATCCCTGGCGCACTTAAAATTTGCGACAGTAAAAAATTATTTTTTGAATAATTTACTATAGAAAAGGCAATCCCTGGCGCAATTAAAATTTGCGACAGTATAAAATTATTTTTTGAATAATTTACTATAGAAAAGGCAATCCCTGGCGGATTTCAAATTTGCGACAGTAAAAAATTATTTTTTGAATAATTTACTATAGAAAAGGCAATCCCTGGCGTAATTAAAATTTGCGACAGTTGAAAATTATTTTTTGAATAATTTACTATAGAAAAGGCAATCCCTGGCGTATTTAAAATTTGCGACAGTATAAAATTATTTTTTGAATAATTTACTATAGAAAATGCAATCCCTGGCGTAATTAAAATTTGCGACAGTTGAAAATTATTTTTTGAATAATTTACTATAGAAAAGACAATCCCTGGCGCAATTAAAATTTGCGACAGTTGAAAATTATTTTTTGAATAATTTACTATAGAAAGGGCAATCCCTGACGAACTTAAAATTTGCGACAGTATAAAATTATTTTTTGAATAATTTACTATAGAAAAGGCAATCCCTGGCGTAATTAAAATTTGCGACAGTAGAAAATTATTTTTTGAATAATTTACTATAGAAAAGGCAATCCCTGGCGTAATTAAAATTTGCGACAGTTGAAAGCTATTTTTTGAATAATTTACTATAGAAAAGGCAATCCCTGGCGTAATTAAAATTTGCGACAGTTGATAATTATTTTTTGATTAATTTTCTATAGAAAAGGCAATCCCTGGTGTAGTTAAAATTTGCGACAGTAGAAAATTAATTTGTGAGAAATTTACTATAGAAAAGGCAATCCCTGGCGTAATTAAAATTTGCGACAGTAAAAAATTATTTTTTGAATAATTTACTATAGAAAAGGCAATCCCTGGCGCAATTAAAATTTGCGACAGTAAAAAATTATTTTTTGAATAATTTACTATAGAAAAGGCAATCCCTGGCGCAATTAAAACTTGCGATAGTAAAAGATTATTTTTTGAATAATTTACTATAGAAAAGGCAATCCCTGGCGTAATTAAAATTTGCGACAGTAGAAAATTATTTTTTGAATAATTTACTATAGAAAAGGCAATCCCTGGCGCACTTAAAATTTGCGACAGTAAAAAATTATTTTTTGAATAATTTACTATAGAAAAGGCAATCCCTGGCGTATTTAAAATTTGCGACAGTTGAAAATTATTTTTTGAATAATTTACTATAGAAAAGGCAATCCCTGGCGGATTTGAAATTTGCGACAGTAAAAAATTATTTTTTGAATAATTTACTATAGAAAAGGCAATCCCTGGCGCAATTAAAATTTGCGACAGTAGAAAATTATTTTTTGAATAATTTACTATAGAAAACGCAATCCCTGGCGCACTTAAAATTTGCGACAGTAAAAAATTATTTTTTGAATAATTTACTATAGAAAAGGCAATCCCTGGCGCAATTAAAATTTGCGACAGTATAAAATTATTTTTTGAATAATTTACTATAGAAAAGGCAATCCCTGGCGGATTTGAAATTTGCGACAGTAAAAAATTATTTTTTGAATAATTTACTATAGAAAAGGCAATCCCTGGCGTAATTAAAATTTGCGACAGTTGAAAATTATTTTTTGAATAATTTACTATAGAAAAGGCAATCCCTGGCGTATTTAAAATTTGCGACAGTATAAAATTATTTTTTGAATAATTTACTATAGAAAATGCAATCCCTGGCGTAATTAAAATTTGCGACAGTTGAAAATTATTTTTTGAATAATTTACTATAGAAAAGGCAATCCCTGGCGCAATTAAAATTTGCGACAGTTGAAAATTATTTTTTGAATAATTTACTATAGAAAGGGCAATCCCTGACGAACTTAAAATTTGCGACAGTATAAAATTATTTTTTGAATAATTTACTATAGAAAAGGCAATCCCTGGCGTAATTAAAATTTGCGACAGTAGAAAATTATTTTTTGAATAATTTACTATAGAAAAGGCAATCCCTGGCGTAATTAAAATTTGCGACAGTTGAAAGCTATTTTTTGAATAATTTACTATAGAAAAGGCAATCCCTGGCGTAATTAAAATTTGCGACAGTTGATAATTATTTTTTGATTAATTTTCTATAGAAAAGGCAATCCCTGGCGTAGTTAAAATTTGCGACAGTAGAAAATTAATTTGTGAGAAATTTACTATAGAAAAGGCAATCCCTGGCGTAATTAAAATTTGCGACAGTAAAAAATTATTTTTTGAATAATTTACTATAGAAAAGGCAATCACTGGCGGATTTGAAATTTGCGACAGTAAAAAAGTATTTTTTGAATAATTTACTATAGAAAAGGCAATCCTTGGCGCAATTAAAATTTGCGACAGTTGAAAATTATTTTTTGAATAATTTACTATAGAAAAGGCAATCCCTGGCTTAATTAAAATTTGCGACAGTATAAAATTATTTTTTGAATAATTTACTATAGAAAAGGCGATCCCTGGCGTAATTAAAATTTGCGACAGTTGAAAATTATTTTTTGAATAATTTACTATAGAAAAGGCAATCCCTGGCGTAATTAAAATTTGCGAAAGTAGAAAATTATTTTTTGAATAATTTACTATAGAAAAGGCAATCCCTGGCGTAATTAAAATTTGCGACAGTAGAAAATTATTTTTTGAATAATTTACTATAGAAAAGGCAATCCCTGGCGCACTTAAAATTTGCGACAGTAAAAAATTATTTTTTGAATAATTTACTATAGAAAAGGCAATCCCTGGCGTAATTAAAATTTGCGACAGTTGAAAATTATTTTTTGAATAATTTACTATAGAAAAGGCAATCGCTGGCGCAATTACAATTTGCGACAGTAGAAAATTATTTTTTGAATAATTTACTATAGAAAAGGCAATCCCTGGCGGATTTGAAATTTGCGACAGTAGAAAATTATTTTTTGAATAATTTACTAAAGAAAAGGCAATCCCTGGCGCACTTAAAATTTGCGACAGTAAAAAATTATTTTTTGAATAATTTACTATAGAAAAGGCAATCCCTGGGATATTTAAAATTTGCGACAGTATAAAATTATTTTTTGAATAATTTACTATAGAAAAGGCAATCCCTGGCGTAATTAAAATTTGCGACAGTTGAAAATTATTTTTTGAATAATTTACTATAGAAAAGGCAATCCCTGGCGGATTTGAAATTTGGGACAGTAAAAAATTATTTTTTGAATAATTTACTATAGAAAAGGCAATCCCTGGCGCAATTAAAACTTGCGACAGTAGAAAATTATTTTTTGAATAATTTACTATAGAAAAGGCAATCCCTGGCGTAATTAAAATTTGCGACATTAGAAAATTATTTTTTGAATAATTTACTATAGAAAAGGCAATCCCTGGCGTAATTAAAATTTGCGGCAGTTGAAAATTATTTTTTGAATAATTTACTATAGAAAAGGCAATCCCTGGCGCAATTAAAATTTGCGACAGTAGAAAATTATTTTTTGAATAATTTACTATAGAAAAGGCAATCCCTGGCGGATTTGAAATTTGCAACAGTAAAAAATTATTTTTTGAATAATTTACTATAGAAAAGGCAATCCCTGGCGCAATTAAAACTTGCGACAGTTGAAAATTATTTTTTGAATAATTTACTATAGAAAAGGCAATCCCTGGCGTAATTAAAATTTGCGACAGTAGAAAACTCTTTTTTGAATAATTTACTATAGAAAAGGCAATCCCTGGCGTAATTAAAATTTGCGACAGTAGAAAATTATTATTTGAATAATTTACTATAGAAAAGGCAATCCCTGGCGTAATTAAAATTTGCGACAGTAGAAAATTATTTTTTGAATAATTTACTATAGAAAAGGCAATCCCTGGCCACTTAAAATTTGCGACAGTAAAAAATTATTTTTTGAATAATTTACTATAGAAAAGGCAATCCCTGGCGTAATTAAAATTTGCGACAGTTGAAAATTATTTTTTGAATAATTTACTATAGAAAAGGCAATCCCTGGCGCAATTACAATTTGCGACAGTAGAAAATTATTTTTTGAATAATTTACTATAGAAAAGGCAATCCCTGGCGGATTTGAAATTTGCGACAGTAGAAAATTATTTTTTGAATAATTTACTAAAGAAAAGGCAATCCCTGGCGCACTTAAAATTTGCGACAGTAAAAAATTATTTTTTGAATAATTTACTATAGAAAAAGCAATCCCTGGGATATTTAAAATTTGCGACAGTATAAAATTATTTTTTGAATAATTTACTATAGAAAAGGCAATCCCTGGCGTAATTAAAATTTGCGACAGTTGAAAATTATTTTTTGAATAATTTACTATAGAAAAGGCAATCCCTGGCGGATTTGAAATTTGGGACAGTAAAAAATTATTTTTT